>JANHGC010003917.1:97639-113218 GCA_027560395.1 Boaedon fuliginosus | reverse complement strand
TCCTTCCTTCCTTCCGTCCTTCCTTCCTTCTTCCCTCTCCTTTTTTCTTCCTTCCCCTCTTTCCTTATTTTTCCTTCCTTGCTCTCTTCCCATATTTCCTTCTTTTTCTTTGTCTTTCCTCTTTCCCTTTCTCCTTTCCTGTCCATTCTTGCATGTTCAAATGCAAAAGGGAAAACATTTCTTCTTTTTTGTTTTGTTTTTAGTTGTTTTTCTATCCCTCTGCCAGTGAGAACAGATCTCAGGAGGGCCACATGCCCCCCCCGGGCCCCCTTTCACTGGCAGAGGGCTGCAGGAGGCCATTGTGGTGAAAAATGGGGCACGGGGGTGCACGTGGCCCTGCTGCGGCATGGCGGACGAGTCCTTTGCTGTTTCCATGCCAGCTCCATGGGCCAGATCTAAGTACCCCATGGGCTGCATCCTGCCCACGGGCCTTGAGTTTGACACTCTTGGTCTAATGTAATATAGTTTGATGTGATGTATACCTAGACTCTAGTACCTCTGTTATGAAACTGTGACTGTTAATATCTGTAAGAGAGGCACTTCTAAATATGTCCCAACTAGCCAAGGCTCATTTCTCTGTCATACAGGAGAACGTTTACTCCTGCAGTTTTCCCAAGATATTTAATGTACTATCTGACTTAGGCAAAGCTATGGTTTCTGCTTTACAAACAACCAATATACATATATCTTACTGGCCTTTTACACCTTAATTAGTTTTACTACCGTTTCCCTGAAAGCACGGCCTCCCCTGAAAGTAAGACCTAGCTTGATTTTTACACGTGCGCCCAATATACATGTGCCTCTAACTAATAGGTTAGTCAGTGGATGACATCCCCCCAAAATAAGATCTGATGCCTTTTTTGGTGGCAAAAAAAAAAAAAAAAAGACAGGGTCTTATTTTCAGGGAAACACGGGTATTATTTCCAAAGTTATATTGACAACCTTTAGTACTCACTGGTGTGGAAAAATAGAATGTAAACGAAACCAATTGCTAATAAATGTTTATTTCTGAGAAACAAAAATTAAGACACTGTGATATGATTATGATTCTAGTCGGATGAATATCTTTAGGTTAATGTAAAATGCACTCTCTTATAAATCTATAGGGGCGAATGTGCAAAAAGGAAAATTTTTGGAAACTCCATTGCATGTAGCTGCAAGGCTACCTAATACAGAAATAGTAAACATACTTCTTGAGTTTGGAGCAGATATTAATGCCAAAAATTCAGAGTTTGAACGACCAGTAGATGTTGCTGTTTCAAGTAGCTTGGTGGAAAAAATACTGCTTTTACATGAAGGTAAAGTTTGTATTTGTTCTTTCTTTGTTGCTATTGGGTTTTGGATGGCAGCATCAAGGCCAAGCTGCTGCGGAGGTGCTGAGGAGGCACATATATTAGATTTAGAATGACGGGAGAAGAATTTTCCATCCTTCTGTCTGACTAGAGCAGGTTGCAAACTTCACTTTTCCCGGGAAAACATTTTTTTTTTTACCATAAATCTGTATTTTCTTCCCAAATCATTCAAAGTTTTGTTGAACTTTGCAAACATTCCTTAATTTTCGTTACCGAAAATATGCACGTGTTACATATCTCTTACGAGATGCATGTCAGTAAAAAATAGCAGTGCATCCAAGAACTCTAATATATTCAACTAAAATGTCTGCTTGAATATATGATAAAAATATATAATGTAATAAGTACAAAATATAAGTTCTTGAGAATACTATCTAATGCTACCTAATGTCATTTTTTATTCAATTGCAGTTACTCCATGTTCTCTTTGCCAGCTGTGCCGACTACGAATCCGAAATTATATAGGAAAGTCTAGATTGCATCTGGTACCACAACTTCAACTGCCAAACATCTTGAAAAACTTCTTACAGTACCAATAAAATAGTGAATAGTATTTCAAAACTTAAAGAAATATTCTACAACATGCTACATATGAAAACTATATATGATAGGGAGCAGCCTAAACAAACTTGCCTGACCATTAAAATCATGCCAAACGTAATTTGGAATTCCTTGAAGTACTACTACGTAAAATTAAATATAAATGTGCTCATATTTTACAGAGCTGTACAAATCCTTTGAAAAAAGTGAAATGCAAGGTAATATGTGTGAAGGCCTTTTTTTTTATGTTTAAAAAAACCCAGATATTTAAAAAGCTGCTTCTAACCGTTTCCACTTATGCAGTGGCTTTACATGCACACATATGCAGACAGAGACAGCAGCAACTTTCTCCACAGCTACCTTGGCTATTAAACAAGTTGGACTTTGCATGCGCCAAAGCATGTGTTTGGAAGGACTTACACAGGCCTAATATTTTGAAAATGTATGTTTTACAATATAGTCCTTACTGATGAATCACTCCATTTAAAATTTACTTTCGTTCAGTCTAAGACCCGTGGGGGCACAGTGGTTAGAATGCAGTATCCCAGGCTAACTCACTGCTCACTCCAGGATTTGATTCTGAGCGCCTCAAAGTTGACTCACCCTTCCATCCTTCCTAAGTCAATAAAATCAGGAGCCAGATTGTTGGGGACAACATGCTGACTCTGTAAACCATTTAGAGAGGGTTGTTAAGCACTGTGAAGCGATATATAAGTCTAAGTGCTATTGCTATATCCAGGAGACTGTATATTGCAGTGCAAATTGTAAATTATTTTTGAATCTCTTCTTCTTTCCATTTTTCTCCACTGTATAAATTCCCCAACGTGTGATCTCAAGGACTCTCCCAAGGTTTGGATGCAGTTCTAGACCAATTTTTTTCTTAAACTGCAACTGAAACAGGAAGCTATTAAGCACAATAAGATTGGGAGATGATTATACCAATTTCATTTAATAATTTAGTTGCAATTATATATACAGGTAATCCTTGAGATACAGCTGTAACGAAGCCTGCCCACTTTACTGGCCAGTGGTAATGGCTATTGAGATGGCCTTGCTTAACAACTCTCATCCCCTGCCCTCCCCAATGTGGCCATTAAATCAATACCTGGTTTGTTAAGCAGAGGTGGGGGAGGCCTAACCTATGCCCAGGCGTGCCTGCCCTGGGCTTCCCAAAGCCCTCTCCACCCACCCTCAAGACATCTTGTACTTGCTGTCCCCTGAAGATCTCCACGTTTCTCATATTGGGGAAAGAGGGTGCGCCATACATCCCGGAAGTGGCTATCATTTTCTCCACTGCTTTCACAAAGCCATGGGTAAAGGACAAACCACTCCATTTTGTTTCTTAATGTGATCTGCACAGCCTGACATCTGGAGATCTTCAAAAACTAGGTGCAATAGATGATGGGTATGTGAAGAATAGGCCCAAGCCCCGTGTGGTCCCAGGGGGGCGGGATGGGAGGGAGAGAGTTGGGTTGCAATATCCCTGAGGTTGGGCATAAGCATGAATGACCACAGGGGCTGCAATGGCCATAACTTCTAAACAGGATCATAAGTAGCTTTTGAGGGAGGGGGGTCTGTCGTAACTTTGAACAGCCATTAAGTAACCATATCTAGAAGGCTACCTTTAAATTTAAATAAAATCAGATAATTCAGTTTTTGTCCTAGGTGTGCCCATTTTCTGCTATATGCCCCCGACATTTGGCCTAATAAAGATCATTATTCTCTGTAAGTATTAGTTTAGTTGAAAAAGATTCACTTACTTCATTTGTAAAGAAACAATATGCTGCTCTTTGTAGTAGGTTGTCTATTTAAATATTGCTGTTCCCATAGAAGCTACTTCTATGCTCCTACTGCAGTTGAAAGAATGGCAGATTAACTGCTTTTTAGTGGATTCTTGTTCTTTTAAGAGCTAGAATGGAATGATCCTACAATGTATTCCTGTCTTTAAAATTTTCATAAAATGCTATGTAAGTAACAATGTAGGTAATGGGAATAGGGGAGAATGTTTTGAAAGTCTAGAACTTGTAAATTTTGCATAAAATCTATTGTTTAGTTTGATTATTGTTTGATATATTCTGAGTAAAGATGAATGACTGTTAACTATACTTTCTTTTTCTCTAATACTGATATACATATATAAAACTTGGAAGTTGATTAAAAAAATAAGTGTCATTTTATTTTCAAACTTCTCTGGCATACGTACTTTATGAAGACCTACTATTGTAAATTTATTTGTTTTACTTTTGTCATCTAGCATCACCCAGGAAATTTCAGGACAAAACAGGGTCTTAACTACTACTGCTTTAGTCACGACGTAAGAATACCATAAATGTTTGCACATGTGATTATATTTCTTTAAAATGCACATAAATTAAAGATGGGCACTTACACAGATAAAAGATTAAATAAATAAAAAGTGCAAACCAAATATGATGCCACTGGATTTCAATATCTAACAATAGTAACAACAGTAATAGTACAATAATAGTAATTTTCAAATATATTTAGACTAGGGCTTTTGTAGGATTATAACTCCTTTGGTTTACTTTGTATGAAAATTCCAAGGAAGCTTTCTCAATTGGTATAATTATAGCATTGAAACAGAACATTTACATGATCAAATCCAAGCCCTTATTCCAAGCAGGAGTTCAAATTCAATTGCTGTCAGTTTTGTTGTAACTTAAGCTCATAATTCTGTGTTCTGGAAAAAAATAAAATCTTGACTTTCTTCTGTGACATTCTTCTCAGGGTTGGAAGAATGCTATCGCATCACACTCAGTTATCTTTTTCCAAAGTAAAATGTTCACAGCCCGTTTAATCTCTCTTCATACGTTTTACCCTGTTTACCCTGTTGAGGTGTTTACCCAACTCAAAATCTGTTCTATTTTTTTTCTGAATTCTTCTTGAAATATAGTGTCAGAACTGGATATAGAATATTCAGGATGAAGTCAGACTAATGCAAGAAGAGTGGAAAAGTTACTTCCCATGATTTAGAAATTATATTTTATTGGTGTGACATAAAATGATATTTGCTTTTCATAGCCACTTTCCTGTGTTGGCCAATATTACATTTACAACAAATACTATTCCAAAATCTTTTCACAATAATTATCAGGCCAGATTTATTCCATCTTAAGGGGCACAATGGCTCAGAGGTTAAGAAGCTGAGCTTTTCAGCTGGAAAGCTGACAGCTTGGCCCGAGACCTGAGTGCTACGTGACAGGGTGAGCTCCCATTATTTACCATAGCTCCTGCCAATCTAGCATAATAATAACAATATAATGCCGCCTCGAGTTCCCCTTTGGGGTGAAGAGAGGCGGGGTATAAATCTAATAAAATGAAAATGAAATAATATATTAACAGAGTTGGAAGGGACCTTGCAGGTCATCGAGTCCAACCCCCTGCCCAAGCAGGCAACCCCCTGCTCTTGGAAATTGAACCACCAAGCTGCTGACCTTAGTGGTAAGCAAGCCCAGCATCTTACTGCGTGAGCCACCGTTTTGTTACTAGCAGTTAGAAAGCATCCAAATGTTGGTAGATAAATAGGTACTGCTTCAGTGGGAAGATTACTGTATTTCATATTTTCCTGCTGGCCACATGATGATAGAAACATCTCTCAGACAAACACAGGTCCCCTCAGCTAAGAATCAGATAAGCACTGGTCCCTTCAGTCGGCCATGACTGGATGGGGAAACCTTTAAAATTTTAATATTCATCTTATACGTCTACATTTGATTTTTGTTTCTTATTTGAAGAGCTCTGCACATGTCTCTATTTAGTTCTGTTATGGACAGCCCATTACTTCCTAGCAAGATGGTTTTGGATTGGATTTCTGTTCAGTAGGTTATGAGATATGCCATTCTATTTTGTGTCATCTCCAGCTAAAAGCATATTTCTCCAAACTATTAATGAAAATATTGAAGAATAGAAGATCCAGGACTGAACCATAGCTCTCTCTAAGTTCATGAAGAATTACTGATCAGAATACTTGAATTATGTATTCTGAACCTGCATTTATCATCATGCCATCCATCCATCCATCCATCCATCCATCCATCCATCCATCCATCCATCCACATTTTCTGAAATATTTTGCTTAAGACAGAAATGGATAGAATGGAGTCTGAAAGCTATTGTTAATGTTATCTGGTTGTACTTTCTATTTTTATTTTGCATACGTATGATTTTTGTTCATTTTCAAACTTCTCTGAATTTATTACGGCCAAAGGGTATGTGCTTCAGTCATGCTCTATGGAGACTAATCAATGTTCAATGCCACCCATTTTTCCTTAGCATTTCCTGTTATTAAAACAACCAATGTGCAAAATCTAACAACAGTTTCTCGCCAACCCAAAAATTAACTACATCAGTGCAATGCTTTAATGTCAGATGAAATGTAATATGGATATAAAATGGCATGTTTTAAAACTGATATATTGAATGCTGTAACTTTCCAACAGTTTATCCCTTAGGACAAGAATATTTCAGTAACCATTGAACGGCTGGTTAAAATTTTCATTATATAAACAAAAATGTGGCCAAGTTTGAATCTTTGACAGATTATTTATTTATTATTTATTTATTTGTTTGTTTGTTTATTTATTCAACTTATAGGCCACCCAACTCCCAAAGGACTCTGGGCAGCTTACAACCACCAAAATAACAATAAAACACTATGTAAAAGTAGAAAGGACTAACCCCAAGAGTTAAAATTTAAAAGTAGATTTAAATACATTTAAAAATACATTCTTTTAAAAAAATATTCCCGTTGACCCAGATGTTAAGCATTCCAAACAGGAGGAATCATCGGCCCCAACCCTGTTTACATAGCAAGAGAGGTGTTATGTGGGTGCACCTGTAATTGCTCGCATGGCTACATTCTGGACCAATTGAAGTTTCTGAATGCTTTCCAAGGGTAGCCCCATGTAGAGCACGTTACAGTAATCTAATCTCGAGGTGATAAGGGCATGAGTGACCATAAGAACAGCCTCTTGGTCCAGGAAGGGATGCAACTGGTGCACAAGACGAACCTATGCAAAAGTCCCCCTGGTCACAGCTGCCAAATGATGTTCCAATTGCAGCTGCGGATCCAGGAGGACACCCAAGTTGCGCACCCATTATGAGGAAGTCAATGTCTCTCCACTCAGAATCAAACTTAGACATTCAACTGGACCTCAGAGGCAAAGCCCAAAGCCACTCAGTTTTGTCAGGGTTGAGCCTGAGCCTGTTTGTCCCCATCCAGATCCCCAGATCCTCCAGGCACCGAGACATCCCCTCAACAGCATCACTGGCCCGATCTAGGATAGAGATGTACAACTGGGTCTCATCAGCATACTGTATTGACGGATGATCTCGCCCAGTGGCTTCATGTAGATGTTAAATAGGAGAGGTGAGAGGACTGAGCCCTGCGGCACCCCACATAATAGGGACCTTGGGCCCGACCTCTGTTCCCCCTACCAACACCGACTGTGAGTGACCCGAGAGGTAGGAGGTGAACCACTAAAATGGTGTCCCCCACTCCCAATCCCCTGAGTCGCCCCAGGATACCATGGTCTATGATATTGAATGCTGCCATGAGGTCAAGGAGCACCAGGATAGAAGCATAGCCCCTATCCCGGGTTCATCAGAGGTCATCCATCAGTGCAACCAATGCCGTCTCAGTGCTGTACCCAGGTCTGAATCAAGACTGGTATAAGGTTACACCAACCTTATTCCCTCAGGTGTAGAATAAACCAAAACAACACACCTGAGATGAGGTTGCAGGGAAAAATGAAACGATTATCCTTTATTGTTGATCAGGCAATAAGCAGGCAGACTCTCCCCTCCTTAGGCAATTTTAGAGGAGAGAGTGGCCCCTGAATAAAGAATATGCACAAGCTTTTATAGGTTGAGGTAACAGGAAGCACAACGTTGTGAGAAGTAATAAAATGAAGTTTGCTTTGTTATAAAAATTATAAATGTAATGATTAGATTAATCATTTAATAGGTTTTCTATAATGTAGCTTGGGAAAGAGTTAATAGTTTAAAATATAGTCACACTAATATATATTAAGAGCACAGACATGTTTGTATCATACAGAATTTATGAGGGACAGGTACAGGGTGTTACAGAAAAACAAATCCATATATGGAAGGATGAGATCAGAGACAAGTACTGAATGGTACCTAAAAACACAGATGAGTTAAAATGGTAATAGGTAAAGAATAATAGACTGTGATAGGATAATAGATGGACCAATGTATAGTAAGTTGATAATTTTAACCAATGAATATATCAGAAATTATGTCATAGAAGATGTGTATTCTGTTGTATTTTGTATAAAAGGTTTGTGTAAAGGACCCATGGGGATTCAGATTGTTTTGTGCAATTTCTGCCTCTGAACCTTGCGTAATAAATCTTCTCTGTCTGACCCAGGAATGGTGCCCAGTCCTTTCAATCTATATTAAAAGAAGACTCATACAGATAATACGCAATGTGTTTGATTGAGTACATATATTGTATTTTCCACTAGAGGTCACAATATGCAAGTTCTGTGTAGGAACTTCTGTCCCACAATTAATTGTACTTCTTGAAGTGCATATTGTGTATTATAGTTATAATTTAATAATAATAATTTATTAGATTTATACCCCGCCTCTCTTCACCCAAAGGGGAACTCGAGGCGGCCTATGTATGTTATGTATTATAACATACTTGAAATTATAATTATGTTCACTAATTTCTTTTTAGTTTAGTAATGGTTTTTCCAGTTATTTAGATTTGTGTAAATCTAAGTGGATGACTACAATAAAAGAAACCACAAGACCATTTATTACACGGTATTTTTTTGTTCTGATTTTTTGGATCACAGTTTAAATAATTTAGGAGTAATGTCATTTCATGCTTGTATTTTGACCCATTAGCCATGATGTAGTTAGTATAGATGGACCAAAAAAGTACAAGGTGTCTGTATCTTTAATAGGAGTGCATAAATGAATTTACTTAAATATTGTTTGCATGATTATACATATCTTCTGAAGCTCCCATTCTGTATTGCTGCAAAGGTGGAAGAGCTCTGTCTTTAGTTCTTTTTCACTGTCTATTTTGTATATAGTGATGAATATAGATTTAGAAAGTAAATGGTGTTTTTTTGTTTTTGTTTTTCTCCTTTCTCTCTGCCTTAATATGAATATTTAAATTAGCTCTTTTAGTTCTTAATTGGATATCTTAATTAGTATTTGGCATGAGTTGCCTTGCATATGTGTAAAAAGATAAACAGTACATTCATAGGTAACAGTATTTTCATAGGTAAAACTAAAGAATTTCTCTTTGAAAGAGATAGCTTATTTATACAATAATTTTTTCCATCCTATTATCTGCTGAGAAATAATTGAATTGTCTATTTCCACGTTACAGATAAAAACGTTTCCAGGAAGCACCCTATTCTGAAAGTAGTTGGTGACTAGCTTAGCATCAAACTGGTAGGTAGTGTTTGCTATTTTTCACTATAAAACTAAAAGAAAAATATAAGTTTTGTACAATTTATTCTAATATTAAATATCCCTTTCATTTTTAGCCTTACATTGAAAGAGGTTAAAATGGTAGAATTCAGTACACACACATGCACACATACATATGCAGGATTAAAAAATATAAAATACTTTTTCAGAATATACTTTTAAGTCTATTTTGTATTTAATAACTAAAATACAATCTGAATGTAAGTAATCCTTGATTTGGTTCACATGTTTGCAAGACATAGGTTGTTCGGAAGGCTTGAATTGGGCAGAGATAGGATGCAACCATATGTTGCTATCCTGTTATGACATCATTTCTGCAAATATATTTTCTGAAACCCATACATTGATACAATATTGTGGAAACCCGGGAAAAATCATGTTTCCTTTAAAGAGCTGCGAACAGATACCGAAAAAGTATCAGCACTGGATCCAAAGCACATTTACCTTTTTTATTCTTCTAGGTAACATGCTATAATGACCAACAGGCTGACCAATTATATTTGCACCTACCATGATACTCCAGCTGAGCTTAACTTTTTATTTAAGAATCAATTACTACTGTTAAAGGAGCTATATATTTTTCTAGGCTTACATAGTTGAAAAGAGAAATGGCTATTGAAATGAACAACAGAGAAGTGCAGTGCTGTGTTTCAAAATACAATCAGCCATTACTTCAAATTTCTCTTTTCATTTCCTAAGGATCTAGTGTGAATATATTTGTTAGGTAGGATTGAAAGAACAGCTATTTATCTTCAGTACTCTAATAGACTTTACTTTCCTTATTTCCACTATAGCATGGGCATTCGTGGTGGGTAAAAAACATTTATACGCGTGTCATAATGTCAATAAGAAAATGTTCTGGCTTGCATATCAGATGTTATATAATTGTGCCATTGTGCAAAATAAACATTTGACATCATCATGGCTTGTCATTATTGTTCAGCTCCCCACAAGGGAGCCTGAACTTCTCTATAGTCGCATTTGTCAGAAATGTAAATTGATGGAAATACTTCATGCAAGGAATTTTCATGATCCTGTACTAGTAAACCTAATTTGTGGTCTGAATGCAATTAATATACAAGCAATTAATATACAAGCATTTTCTCACTGTAGTTTAAAATAATTATCTCCCAGAATAAACTGGATTATAATGGAATCAGTGCACATTAATTAAGTCCTACAAGGTCTTCACTTGTACTAAGAGTCTTCTTAATTGGCAGGTCCATGTGAATCCTTGTTTTTATTGGCCTGTTGAAGATGACCAACCATTGGACAGAGATAAGTGGCATCAATTGTGTCCAGGTGACAGTGTTTCTCTGTTGGTAGACAAATACATCTTCAAGGTTCCACTGGAAAAGGAAAACCTGCTAAGGTAATGAGATTCTATGTTGAAAATGTGTCAGTAAGTTTCAGTGTCAAACTTCCTCTTACAATATACTCTGATATGCAGTATGCTAAATGAGTCAAATTAAGTTTGACTCATTATGGTAAGTGGTAGCTGAGGAAATTATGCTATTATTTATCTCAAGTTATCGGTAATTGCAGGTATTCCTTTCTTCTCCACAAAAAAATTAAGACAAGTCCTGTAGCAATTGTACATACGCAAAGTCTAATTAGAGAGTATGATACCTATATATACAAAGTATACATATAAATATACTAATATTTTAAATATTCGATGTTCTTGTTAGATAATTGAAACATCAGTTTTTTTCCAAAATGACAAAAAGTAATGAAAATTGTAATGACAGAGTTCAAGGACAACACTATAGCAAATTTCTGTATAGTGTTTTTAGAGCAAAAGAGATTTTTTTTGGTCAAAAGTTCATTCCAGATGTACAATAAAGTAGGAACATTAACTTTACTAAAATAGCAGGGAATAAATACTTTAAATTTATAGGGCATTAAATTAATAGTATTTAATAATAAAATATTTATTTTTCTTCTGTCTGTGAATAGTATTTGTTTTGTACTAAAAAAAAAGAAAAGATATGTACTGGTGTACATGCCTTTTATCATGGAAAAACTACCAGAAGTTTATATAGCATATGGATTCATTACATTGTATTGTACAAATTCTTTAAAAGGCATTCTTTGGAATAGGCAGGAGCACATATGAACTAACCATCCATTGTTACATTTTCCTGGCTTGCACAGCTGTTTTGAAGCAGCTTCCAGCTGTCTCTCTACGCATGCAGAACCATTTTGTTTAACAGCAACAATAGGATCAGCTTTCCATGCAACAAACAAGCCTGGAAAAAGACATAGCTCTTTTAAGAGTAAAGAAAAAAAACTTCTTGTAGATGCTGCTTTTGATTCCAAGACACTTATTTTGAAAGATTTGCACATTTGTGTAATGTACATTTTTCCATAATTTATATTAGGACATCACCACCTTCTTCTTCAGAAGAAGAAGAAATATTTTAGGCACAACAAAAAAAATAATGCCTTCCTTCAGTTCCAAAGTAGGGGGTGTCATAATGTTTAATGTTTAAGGCATGGGTTTACATTCATCTGTTTAAAAAGTAGAATGTGGAATATGCTGTAGGTACTGAAATTTGGCTGTGTCAAAATATTTAAATGTTTCAGGATGCATCCAAGAATGCCCTGATGTCTGGGTAAAATGATTGACTTTGTTTATTTCTTCGATCTGTGTGGGTGAGTTTGGACTGTCACTTTTCCCAGCCTTAGAAGGAGGCAATGGAAAACCCCTTCTGAAATCTTGCAAAGAATATTGTAGGGACTAGTCGGCAGATGTCAAAAACTGACCTGAAGGCACAAGATAAAAAGGGTTAAAACAAATAAAACAACTGCAGCAACGATAAGAAACAATAAAAATAATTCCACTGAAATAGTCTGTCCCAAATCATAAATTTGGGTAGGATTTTATATTTTTAATTCTTCATTTCTTCTACTAAGTAATGTATAGCAATCTGTGTCAATCCACTGCCATTAAGAGTTTATTATATGCAATAGGGAAAATGATAATCTCGGTGTAGAACACCTTCCAGATCAAATCCCCACAAATCTGCAGTCTGCTATGAGATCTCACAGTCAGCCTTCAGAAAAACCAACAATCCCTTCCAGCAAAGAACAACTTCCAGAAGTACATTCGCTTATGGAGAAAGCAAATGAAATCCCAGAGAAGGTAATTTTCAATTTTGGTGTACTGCAATTTTATTAATAGAAAAGCTAAATGAATTTTATGATGAAGATGGTTTCGCATATAATAAGAAATATGAAAATATATAGAAAACCTATTTTCAGAGAGACTGTAGTGGCAGGGCTGGGTCAGTAGAGTAAAACGGGGATCCCCAACTCCCAGACCGCAGTCCACTACTGGGCTTCGGCCGATTCGGAACCGGGCCATGCGAGCAGCAGGCAAATATGTGTGTGCAGCTCCACTTGCAGGAGCAGCAGGCGCTTGCATGCAAAGCTTCATTTGTGCCTGCCACTCACACAGAACCATTCCTTCTCCCTCCTCCTGGCTGGGCTGTCAAGCAGGAAAGGTTGGGGACCGCTAGGTTAAAATGTAGATCTCAATCTACTATCCAAGATGTGTTGGGGCATTACTTGCTTTGGCCTGTCTTCCTATGCCACTATGCAATATAGATTCAAATCCAGACAAATGAATGTGAATTCTATCTGGATTACTAGTTTAAATCTTGTGATCATGGGTGGCATCTCAAGAGGGGTTGTTTTGGATGAAGTTATTTCTGTCATATAAAGAGTGTCATTACCCAGTGAAAGAGTTAGGTTGAAAATATATCTCTTTACTGTGAGTGGAATAGTCTTTGTTGGACTTGTTGGGATTAACTTTTTTAGAAGTCTTTATTGGGGCTGGCAAATAAAAGCAACATGGATAGGGAGCAGTATGGTATTAAGAGAGGGGAACCTGGTTCTTAACAGAGTTATGGCATGCAATGTCTAACAAGGGATATTTTATCCTCCTCTCCTCTCTCCTCTCTTCCCCTCCCAAGAGCCAGTTTGGTCTAGGGGTTAAGGCTCCAGGCTAGAAAGTGGGAGACCATGAATTCAAAAGTCCCACCATAGTCACGAAATCCAGCTGGATGACTTTGGGCTAGTCACTCTCTCTCAGTCCAGCTCAATCCACAGGGTAATTGTTGTGAGGAAAACAGGAAGAGGAAGGTGTAATAAATATGTTCGCCACACTTTTACATGTGTTGCTTGTAAAAATAATAAAGGCAGGATACAAATAAATGACTCTTGGCAGGTTGCCTACTCTGAATCAAGAACAATACCCAATAAAAAACGAGAAACAGATCATAGTCATCTTGAAGAGAAGAGAAACCAAATCAAACAACATTTTTGACTGTAAGCTATTATGGTCATAAATCGAGTCATCACGTAACCAGACTCAGTTTTACAACCATTTTTATAATGGCCATTGAGTTACCATGGTCATTTAGCAAATGATTTGCTTAATGCCCATGGCAAAACTGGCACAAAACATGATCACCTGACTATGTGATGCTGCAATTGTCATAAATGTGAGGCAGCTGCAAAGTACTTGACTTGCTATCATAAGATTGTAGGAGTGATGCAGCAATTGTAATTTCAAGGATGGATTGTTAATAACTTTATTTGAGTCATCATAACTTTGAATGGTTGTTAAGCAACTGACAGTGAGTCAAGGACTATCTGTACTCTACTTCAGAGCCAGGGAGAACAGTTAGATTTTCAGGGACTTTCAGAACATCTATACATGAGTTGACAAGGGCATGATACAGTTGCATAAATATAGGAATATAAGGTATATTGTAAGAATATTATGGCTATGGAAAAAGGTAGTCATTGATCTAAGATAATCTATTGTTCTTTTTTAACCTCTGTGCAAAATATGTAATAATATATTTCCTTTTTTTTTTAGTTTACTGTTCCTAAAAAAGAAGAATCAAGGCTTGCTCAGCGAAAAAGACAGCTTCCAGAATGGATGCTGCCAACAGATCTAATGGTTCCAACTCAGTCAACCTCAGCCTCTAAAAATGGTAAGTGTGGAGGTAGATTTGCTATGGAAGTCATCATGGCAGTTGTCTTTCCTAAATTTTCCTTTGGAGTGTGGAATAATAGAATTTCATTTACTTTAGCTTGAGATTAGACATTGTCTCAGCAACAGAATTCAGATATGTAGTGAAGTTACTTCACTGGGATCAGAGAAGATCAGCATAATCAGGATTTTGTACTTTGTTTATTTATTTAATTTATTTATTTACTAGCTGATGACCTGGCCTTGCTCAGGTTCTTTTTATCCCCCACCTCTTCATAATGCCGATTTGCATACATTTCTCCTATTGGCTGGAGAGCTTTAGGCCTCAGTAGAGCTGAGCTTGGTATTTAAAAGTGATCCCCTTTGCCCCCTTTTTTTAGCCGAAATAGGGGGCAAAGAATTTTGGGACACCCCCCCCCCAGTGGTGATTTCGCAAGCCTAACAAAGGTTTGTGTGACATTTGGGGCAGATTGGTGCAGAACTGAATTTTTGTATAGAGCACATACAAACCCACAGCTCTCTTTTGTATATATAGATTACAGCTTTATGCCGCCCAACTCCCAAAGGACTCTGGGCGGCTTACAGCATAAATAGCAATCACACTCAGATGTTATATACTGCTTATCAGAGCTTTACAACACTCCTCAAGCAGTTACAGAGTCAGCCCCCAAACAATCTGAGTCCTCATTTTACCGACCTTTAGAAGGATGGAAGGCTGAGTCAACCCCGAGCCTGGTGGCATTCGATCTGACAACCTGCTGAACAAGTCAGCAGAGATAGTCTGCAGTACTGCATTCAATTACTGCACCGATGCTCTTTGTTGATTATAAAGCATTGTTGCTTACAAATACAGGACCAACTAACTATATTTCTAATTAAATAATGAGATGGTAATCGGACATGAGGTTGATGGTGGCTCCCATTAAAAGACAACACACCATTATCACTTGATTTTTTTCATCTGAAAAAGGTTTTGAAAGAATAATGAACAAAGATTCTACAAAAATTGGACTTCCAGACCACTCCCCGCCGCAGGGAGGCGGGACTGACTAGGTGGTTCCGCCCCAGGCTTCTGATGGATCCAGTTGGGTTTCAGAGGAAACTTGGGGAGATTCCTGATTCCCTGGCCCGCAGCTCGTCTGAGACCCTGGTGGAAGCATGGAATAGTGCTGCCACCGG
>JANHGC010003917.1:85737-97539 GCA_027560395.1 Boaedon fuliginosus | reverse complement strand
TGCTGTTTTCGCGGCAAAAAGGATTTGGCTGGGACCGGCTGGGAACAATAACATTTTCTAGGAAATCTGACAGCAGCTGTCCTAACAAACATGACCTAGTGAGGATGGCGGGCTGGTGGGGCGAAGGGGTCATGTCGGTCGGGATCTGCCCCAAGGATACCTTTCCCCAGACCCTGCAAGTTGCAGCCAGGAGGGTCCGACTCTGGGGCCCCCTTTTTTGTTTCCCCGCAGACCCATCATCCCAAGCCATTTCGCCCATCACGTCTGGGGGAGGGATTCTGGGGGAGAGACTCATGCAGCCATCATATCGCATCGGGCCTGGCTGAGCTGAACGTGTCAGGAGCTCCGATGGCCTGCTGAAGGTGGCAGCCAAGGACTGGGGATATCGCCTCCCTTCTCCATGCGGCTATCCTGAAGCAGCTGATCAGTCCGGTACTGTCCGAGGAGGAAGCTCCATTGCTGGGGCTACTTCCCCCTTGGATGCTGCAGCGGACTGATCAGGTGCTTCAGGATAGCCCCAAGGAGAAAGGGCAGGCTCAGACCTCGCCTCCGTTCTCCCTGCGGCTATCCCGAAGCAGCTGATCAGTCCGATACTGTTTGAGGAGGAAGCTCCATTGCTGGGGCTGCTTCCCCCTTGGACGCTGCAACGGACTGATCTGCTGCTTCTGGATAGCCACAGAGAGAACGGAGGCGAGGTCTGAGCCTGCCCTTTCTGGAGCAGCTGGGAAGTCGGCGCTGGCCCGCAGACCATGCACGGAAGGGGCGTATTTTGGCACCGCCAATTCTTCCAGCAACAGGATGGCAAACCTCAAGCATCAGAACTGGAAATGAGGAGGCGGAGGCTGTTCCTGGAAGTGTTGACGGTGCCGAAATACTTCGCTTTGCTCTTTCTCTCCTTCAGGCAGATGGCTGAAAGATCGGGGAGGCAAAGGGTTCCAAATGACCCCCTTCCCTAGTTTTCTGCCTCCAGATCAGGATTTGACATGGGACCCTCGGCTGCCAGGTTGCCTGGTTTTGCAGGAAGGCTGGCGCAGAGAGGAAGCTCCCGATCAGCTCAGCTGATCCGCGGGCCCCAATTAAAGGTTTCAGCGGCCATTTGCTGACCTGGGGAAGGGAAAGGCTGCCTCCTGTGCTTATGCCAACCCCCTTCACTTGGTCTTATTTTCGGGGGGTGCCCTAAATTTACGCTCACCCCAAAAATCGGGCTTGGGCTTATTTTCTGGACCTGTCGTATTTAGGGGGAAACACGGTATAAACAGGCATAGACTCAAGATCACATGAAGCGTTAGTGCTACTTGGTGCAGACTGAGAAGCATTACATTATGTTTCATCTCATATTAGGAATATTCATTTTGAACAGTATTTTACAAATCATTACAATTGGTCTTAAATAAACAGAATTTTAATACATTGTAATTTACTCTTTTTTAAAACAAGACAGTATGAATATGTTCAGTTATTCATAGCTTAGATGATAAAATTGTTCTGTTCAGCAGAGTTGTTTATTTTTTTTAAATCAAAATAGGTAGTAATGAAGACGTATATCCAGGTGTAAGTAAAAAGCAGAAAATTCTTGAAAGTGAAGATTTTGCCCTTCTAAAAGAGGTATTCTTTTCTATTTTTTCAATTAATGCTTCATATTAATAATATATAAATATAAGACTATACTAGGTTTTGCTATTTTGTTCATAGAAATGCATAATATGGCAGAACCTTATCAGTAGAGAAGCAGCTATCAATTATCAGGGCCAAGAGGTTGGTTTGCTATAGTCCAAATGGTCCATCCTGTTTTCTATTTCTGAAGCACAGAACAGGCAATTCATTTATTTCAAACATGTTTCTATTTTCTTCCATCGGATATTTTGTGCTAGTCTTTTTTCCTCATGAAAATCACTGATTGCTTTTCATGGTATTAGAAAAGTAAAAAATGAGATACATTTAGATACAGGGAGACTCTGGTTTTTTTATCCTAATGCTAGTGACCTCAATGGAAAGGACTAGTGAAAAGGGCTGATGGACCATTGTCCTAGTATCACGGAAAATAGCATCCCATTTCATTTCATATAACTGGTCATTATATTCTTGCAAATACTAGTCCTTAATGAAGCTGAGAGCTGCAAGAATGCTTTTGGTTTTAGGAAGTCAATTACTTATTGATTTACATTTGACTTACATTTAGGCAGGAAAAATCGAAGGTATAAGTACAGATTAGGCGAGACCTGGCTCAAAAACAGTAACTGTGAGAGCGATCTTGGACCGTGTTTCCCGGAAAATAAGACTTTGTCTTATATTTTTTGGGGGGCACCGAAAAGGGCACCAGGTCTTCTTTTGGGGGGTATCATCCACTGACTAACCTATTACGTATATTGGGCACACGTGTAAAAATCAAGCTAGGTCTTACTTTCAGGGGAAGTCGTATTTTCAGGGAAACGGTATTTGAATATGAGCCAGCAATGTGCAGCCGCCGCCAAAAAAGCTAATACAATCATGAATTGTATAAACAGAGGCATCGACTCAAGATCACATGAGTGCTACTTTACAAAACCCTAGTAAGACCACACTGGAATACTCCAACCAATATTGGTCACCATACTACAAAAAAGATGTTGAGACTGGAAAAAGTTCAGAGAAGTGCAACTAAAATGATCAAAAGCCTAGAGATTAAACCATATGAAAAACGGCTGCAGATTTTGCGTCTGGCTAGTCTAAAGAAAAGAAGAATTAGGGGTGACATGATAGAAGTATTTCAGTATTTGAGGGGCTGCCACAAAGAAGAGGGGGTCAAATTATTCTGCAAAGCATCAGAGGGCAAGACAAGAAATAATGGTTGGAAACTGATCAAAGAGAGAAACAACCTGGAATTAAGGAGAAACTTTGTAATAGTAAGGACAATTAAACAGTGGAACAGTTTGCCTTCAGAAATCATGGGCGCTCTATCACTGGAGGTTTTAAGAAGAGACTGGACAGTCACTCGTCTGAGATTGTAAAAGTTCTCCTGCTTGAGCAGGGGGCTGGACTAGAAGACCTCCAAGGTCCCTTCCACATTCTGTTCTGTCCAAATTTCATAGTTCAAATGGCTCTGATGCAGACATATATATGCGTAGTCAGGTAATTTTTGTTATTATTGCTTTGATATCTTAAGGTTAAAAGAGTGTCATGGCGTCTACCTTTATCAAATATACTACACTTAATAAGATATATATCCAAATGGTGCCATTATGGGGATATATTTTTAGTAACTGGACCCAAGAAAGGCATCTCAGTTGAGAAGGGAATTTGGGAACCACAGTTCCCTCAAAGTGGCAAGTCCACATTAATTTTAATAGTTCTGCAGTGTAGATAAGAGAATCCTCATTTAAAGTTTGCCACATCTTCAGTTCTTACTATTTTATCGTCATGAGAGGGAGCACTTTGGGTTGTGTATTTTTTCAGCCCATATTAGAGACATGTATAGCCAATATTGGAACTTTAAATGTACACACTTTTCTTAGCTAGTGGGAATTATTATTGAAATTATTATTGCGTATTGCTAGTTAGGCGTTCCATTGAGTTCCCTTTTCTGTTTGTTCCTTGAACTAAATCCTGTTTATGACTACTCTCTTCTATCTAAATTCATTTTTTAATCTCAATTTCAAGATCTTACTGTCAAAATCAGTCTCCTTTCTCATAATTCACATTATCTATTTTACTCAGGTTTATTATTTTACCATCTTCTTGTTTTTTGGGGGGAGGGTGTTTGCTAATTTTCAACTTTCTTTTAATTCCCGCATTTTTCCTTAATGTTGTTATCTTTTATTCTCCAGCATTCAGTGTTCTCAAATTGTTTTTCTTTATGTACATGAAATCCATGAAGCAGGAATCTGTCTAATTTTGATTGTGTTGTGTCATGCATACTGATTAACTAATCTATCTTAATTAAACTATTTTGACATAAATAACAGCAAATTATAATCTCTTTCATGAACAATTTCATACCAATTTCCACATCATATAGGGGGTATTTGGTAAAGATACTGTGAAGAAAATGCCAAAGAATGGAAGTAAAAAAGTATCTCAGAAAGCTGAAAGTTCATTTGAGCAATTTAACAGTCAGCTGGATGATGAAGACCTGGACCTGGACCTCGAGTCAGATGGACAAGCATCTCAGCCTGCTCAAGTACATTCAACAGATACAAAAGAAAACAAATCAGAGAGTGTTAACGCTAAAACCAGACAGATTTTGAAGGAGAAGACGACACAATCATTACTCAATCAGAGTGATATTCAAGAGACTACTCTGAATCAGGCTATTGGAATAGATACTTCAAATATAATGGAAAGTCAAGAGATGCAACAAAGTTCTCACATAAACAAACCCCAGAGGACTCCTTGCCAGTATGGGAAAAGCTGCTACAGGTAAAATCAAGTTGTTAAACTTCTAAATGGCAATTTACTGGTGCATAACCATATAGTCTGTGGACAGGGGGGTTCTTTTTATTTTATTTATATTTAAAATCTAAGCTGTTGACAGACTGTATTTTGCTTATGTTAAATACGTTGCTGAGTTAATGCAAAAATAACTATATAGCACTTAGATTTATTTACCGCTCCAAAGTGCTCTCTGAGTGGTTTAAAAATATCAGCGTATTGCCTCCAGCAATCTGGGCCCTTATTTTATTGACCTTGAAAAGATGGGAGGGCGATTCAACTTTGAGCCGGTCAGGATTCAACTCCTGGCTGTGGGCATATACTACACTGTAACCACTGTGCCACCAGGGCTCCTATAAGACACTAACAATCATACAGCTTGAGAGCTTGTTTGGCATACTTCCATTTGTTTCCATTAAGTAATGCTGTTCACCTTCTCACATATTTAAAATAGATTTTTAAGTTCCTTTAATATGTAATTCCAAGATCTTTTCCTCAGAAGACTGTGTGTCTAAAAATTGAAATACTGTGATGGCACAGCTTACTCGGTATTACGAGTATTGGAGTTAAATGACATGTGCTAGGTGATTTTAGCTGTTACAATTTATCCAAACTGTATTAATATTGGAAATGAACATCAATGTTCAGACAAAATAGTGTTCAGGAATTTTAAAGAATCTATATATTCTGTAAATGATAAGAGAGTGCAATCTGTTCATATAGTTTGCACAGAGTTTAAACTTACCTCTGCTCCAGAAGTTTAGACTGGAAGAAATGGCATACGAAAGAAAATATTGAAATATGATCGTTCTCTACTTATTTCCATCTAAATGGATTGAGTTTCTTATATAAAGAAACATATAGGAAAGAACTATCTATACAGGTAATCCTCAACTTAAGAACATTCATTTAGCAGTCTTAAAATCATGTTTTTCAGTGCTGTTATTAATTCTGAATAGTTAATAACAGCACTGAAGAACATGACTTAAGATCAGTCCTTTTTTTCCTTTTTGGGCCAATGCAGTGTCCCTGCAATCATCTGATCGCCCTTTGGGCACTGGGATGTACTGTATTTATGACAATCATAACATCCTGGTATGTGTGATTGCTCTGCAGCCTTCCCAGCCGGCTTCCAACAAGCAAAGTGAATGACAATGGCAAAAAAAGGTGGTAAAGTTTGTCAAGATCATGTGATGATTCACTTAACAACTACATCAGAAATTGGTGATCAAAGTTCTGGTCCCATGTGTGTGTTAAGTCAAGAATTGAAAGTATATAAGATAAATGGAATGCATCAAATTGTCAGCGTTCCAACTAACCAACTCCAAACCAATCAATCGGAGACAAACATTTCCTCAAACTTCCATTTTATTAGAGTTGTCATATTGGGAAAACCCAAATCTAAGAGTTCTGGGTTTTCCCTTCCCAAAGGTAAATCAAACATCTATCCCCTGCATCCATCAATCCATCACATGGCCCAATAAAATTTTGTCCCAACTGGAGACATCCCACCACTCATTCCCCTCCAGGTGCAGGGTAACATGTCCTTGACTCTGAGAAAGAATGTTGTTGTGTCTAATCTTCTACCTCACTATGAAATCCCCTAATCTGTTAGTCTTCCGATGGGCTATTAAGACCAGGCTGTGCCAGCAGGTGTGGGACCATTGACTCTCCTTGTATGAATGGATTGGCAGGCTTGTTTGTTTTTTATATTATATATGTTAATGTTTTTTATGTTACTGCTTGTTTTAATATTGTGATTTTAGATTTCTTAAATGTATATTTTGTGTTGTGAGCTGCCAAGAGTCTGGTTGGAATGGGTGGCATATAAATCTAATGGATAGAATAGAATAGAAATAGAAATAGAAATCCCCTCTCCCAAATTCCCAGGCACTGGATGTGGCAGCCTCAAAGCTCCCAAGAGAAAAATGGCTTCAAAAATTACACAATTATTGCAGCCATTTTATTTGATTTAATACATCTGTCAAAATAATGTATACCATTGAAGCCAACTTATATTTATTGCTCTGAAAGACGTCTCTGAATTTTTAAATAACTTCCATGGAAATGTGTATGGCTGTTACAAGTATTTGTTTATGGGTACTACAATTAGTTGAGTAAGAAGTTTGTTTTGAGTTTTCTGTCAAAGCAGTTTGTCTCTTTGTAGCAATAACACAATTAAAAATAAGAGTATTAGTCATACATGGTTGCATCTTAAGAGGCTTCTGTTTGTGAACGCTGTAAAAACACTTCTCTCAAGGCAAAGTTGATTCTCATTCTTTTATAATAAATAGTAGGGAGGGGGGAAAGGCAGAATGCCTCTTAAGAGAATAGCTGTTTCTCTTTACACACCAAAAGTAGACTGAAGCAATTAGAAGGTAATCATTTGACAATTAACTATTGACTCTTGAGCAAAATCTGATGCTAGGAGAAGTGCATAATATCAGATTGTGTTTTCATTTTTTAAAGTTTTCCCCGTCACATAGGAGGCACATTGTTTCCATATGTGATTCGTACATGGTATTACACGTATGCTTGTATATGCTTGTAATCTATATGAATGCTTGTAATACCATATAACAATAGATGAACATAAATAGTATGGTGTTAAATTAAAGCCCTGTTCCATGTTGTCCAGCAGTTGGTTCTCTCAGTGGTCAGCCAACTGCCCAAGGAAGTCTACCAGCAGATGGCCCTCAGAGGCCGTCACATTGCCATCAAGGCTTATGGCCATTGATTCCCCATGACTTCCTTGAATTGGTCCAATCTTTTTTTTTTAAGCCAGCCAAGATGGTAGCAGCACCACATTCTTGTAGTGAAAGTATATGTTTTGACTGATGCTTCTGTGTTTTGATCAGGTTTGATCTCCAATGGAGTAGGTAAATATTGCAAATCCACTGTGATCAAGTTACATGCAGAGTTTGGAGAGCTGGAATGAGAGAGAAATTTGTCTTGAGTTTTAAAATGCGCAATATTGCTATTCTTCATGTGTTCGCCAGGATTAGCGTTGCCAGATGTGTGCTAGACATAGAAAGAGAGAGGGATAATACAATGTAGAGCTTTATAATTCTGTAAAAAACCCGAGCCTTTTCAGTTTGCATTGTTTCATGCTTATATAACATAAGCTTTATGAGAGACTATATTCTCTGTCTCCAGAATATTTAATTTAATTTATTGATTGATTTATATATATCAAATATAAGATCACCTATCTCACTTAACAGAGTGACTCCAAGCAGTTACCTTTCTTCTATGAAATTCCCCAATACTGGCATACAGTCTTATTTGACCAACACAATTAGGTTAGATTAAAAAAAAACAACTTGCTTCCTTTAATTTTAATTGAAATATTTTAGTGATATATACTCTTTCTGTTTTTTTATTGTTTTATTGTCATTCACATTAGTTTAACTGAATCAATGGTGGTGTACTTCTCCTAGCTGCATATATTTGAAATGCATCTTGATAGTTGATGTACTATTTTTAAATTTCACAGAAAGAATCCTATACATTTCCAGCAGTATAGTCATCCTGGTGATAGTGATTATCATGACTCAGAAGCTTTAACTCAGGTTGATGGTGATAGGCCTGAATGTCCTTATGGAACAGCTTGTTACAGGTAAGAAGGATCATTTCAAATAATTTCAAAGTTTGGATGATAAATATTTCACTAGCATGGTATGTCATTGGGAGATGACAAAATGTACTTTCTACTGATTGTCTCAAATGTAACACGTATTCCTTGACTTACAACAGTGTGACTGTTCAAAATTACAGCAGCACTGAAAAATGTGACGCATGACCCCTTTTCATAGTTACGACCTCTGCAGCAATCCCATGGTCATGTGATCAAAATCCAGATGCTTGGCAATTGGTTCATATTTATGAGTGTTGCTGTGTCTCAAGGTCATGTGGTCATCTTTTGTGACCTTCTCACAAGCAAAGTCAATGGGGAGGCCAGATTCACTTAACAACTGGGTTACTAACTTATCAACTGCAGTGAGTCACTTAACAACTGTGGCAAGAAAGGTCATAAAATGGGGAAAAATTCACTTAATAAGTGTCACACTTAACAATAGAAATTTTGGGCGCAATTGTGTTCGTAGGTTGTGGAACTGTATCCATGAAAATTGTGTAGACCCAACTTCTTACCTAAATAAACATTACATATGATTGTCTAAGTTATTATTAAAGGTTCACTACAACCCCCCCCCCCAATAAAATAAAAAATACAAGATTTCAAACCACAGAAAAAATACCAAAGCAAAAAGCAGTGAAGACCATTCAGCCAACCTGTTGCTGGAAGAGACTATAACAGTTGTAGTCAAATACTACATGCGTGAATCTTAACTAGACATAAGTGAGAGCCTTTGTTGGAGCCTAACTTATGAAAATAAGAGTAGTGAGAAAGGCCTATTTCTCCATCTTTATTGCATATTCCAGTTGTTGCCCAGTGGCCCTGTTCAGGGCAACCCATAACCCTTCTGAGTTAGGTTGGATTGGTGGAGCATCTTCAAGGTGTCTGTTGGTGACTGTTCTTCAGACCTGATAGATAAAATAGCTTAAGTGATTTGTCCAAGAAGAGTTTTGCTATATATTCCAATTCTTTTGGTTCTAAGTCCTATCTTTAATTTACAGATTACAGCAAGATATTATCTTTTACAAAGAATCTTGGGGGCTATATTTTAAGTTCTATATGGTACATTTTTTAGCAACTGTCTAAAAAATTGTCAAATGACAATTATCCAGTATTTATTTTTAAATTAAATAGCTGATTAACTCCTATTTGAAGATTTTTAAAACTTGATTTTACATTGTGGCTTTTCTATATGACATATCTGGGATGATGCTCTTTTGCAAAACAATGATGGAAATTTCTAAAACTTTGGAATATTTTAGCTGAAAGTTCACCCTTTGAGCATGTGCTACTGGATAGAATTCTTGTCTGTCCCTTCAGTTTTCTTTTGATTTCCATATCAGCCATCCTATCTGGATTCTTCTTTTTGTTTGCCATTTTTATCTTTGGAGTCATGCAGAATTTGTTGGTTCTTTTTCTCTTTGGAAGATTAACTTTTTATTGACTTTCCTGCAGAGGAAATTTGTTACACTGAGGTGCCTATGGCAACAAAAATGCCTTTCAGAAAGAGGGACTGAAAATTTTCCACCACTAATGAGCATTCATTTTGCTTCATTGATTTAGCAGAAAAAACACAGCCAATGCTTTGGCTCATTACCAGTAGCTCACTAAAAAAGGTCACAATAGATTGTTCCTCTTAATTCCCAACATAGGAAATAAGCCTTATGAGGACTTCATCAGCTCTGGATTCCATAATGATAACTTCACTACAAAAGGCATCTAATTGTCCTTCTATCACGACCCGTAGCAGAGTTGGGTTTAATGGTTCAAGCCTCAGTAGATGGCATTCAACCATCCACACTGGGCAAACCTACTGTTCTTCCCTCAAAGCTGAAGAACAGCAAGTCAAATTCACTATCCCCGCCCCCTACAAACCTATGACATACCTTGCCAGGAAAGAAAAGAAAAATCTTCATTGCTTTATTTGTGGAGCCCCCAATAATGCCAAAAATCAAGGGAGAGGAATTTCTTTGCATTCTGGGCACACTATTTTGGTTGCAGACCCCTAAGAAGACTAATATATTGCAACACCCCCCACCCACCCCCATTACTCTTCAAGGAGGAATCTTAGGCATAGGAGCCTATGATAGATGGAGAAATACTTGGAACCTTTCTCAGTAAATGAGAACTGGCTAAAGTTGCCACTCCACTAGGAAATAAATGGATAAAAAGTTATTTTTTCAAAACGAGAAAGTCATATTTCCAGTATGATTATAATTGATTTGCTTCCCTTTGAAACAAAGGTGAAGGATCATTTGCTTTGATTTTTATTTTTATTTTCATTCAAAATTTCAGATGATTAGATGGAAAACTCAGTTTCATCTTCTCTAACCTTTTCTTTGCAGAAAAAATCCACAGCATAAGTTGGAATATAAACACACAGCTCCTCCAGGTAAAATGCTTTTATTCTAATGTATAAGAACAGATCTTTCTTAATGTAACTAATGAGGTAAATTACTAAAGAATGTGCCGAGGTAGTACTGTGGAAGTGTTGTTGCGTATGTAGTCTAGTGCAATTCGGCTAGAAGGGTAATTGATGTGATTGTGGAAATTCGAACATTTCTTATTATAGTTCAGGTAGTTTGATTTGGCTTTTGACTATAAATTAAACAATCAAAAACAATGTTTCTTATTAAAACTACACTAATAGAATACATTAAAATATATTTCAGTAAAATTAACAGATATTAAAGATTGAACAGAAGTGTCATTTGAACCAAGTTTGGTGAGCATTCTGGAAATCTCAGATTACCTGCCAGCCAAGGAAAGGGTTCTCTTCTGAGCTACCGTACATTTGAATTACTAGAAGCACTTTTAGGTCCAATGGTTAACCCAAGCAAAAAGAATTCATGGCAAAATTGTTAATTTTTCCATCCAGCAGTATATTAAATCAACCAGATGTAAGGACTTATCCATCAGTTGACAGAAGGTATTAACTAAGCAATTGGCAAGTGAGAAGAATAAGCTGGCCGGTCACGATAAGAGTGGAGAATTATATTTAAAGTATACTGAATTCTGTTGTCAAGGATGAATTGCTTCAGGTTTAACCAAACTTTTTTAGAACCAAATGGGATAGCTGTTAATCTGTAAAATTTAACACTGCTATAGATTACTAACTGCCGTCCATAATGACATAAATTCCCAAGGTTAAAGAACTCAGGCAACTGTGAATAAAAACTAATATGAGCCAAAATTTCAGGTGGCAAAGCTGTATGTGAGCTTCTACAAAAATTAGACCAGATTCTAATCTTAATGTGGAATTGGATACTCATCAGGGAATTTGCAGCAGGGATTTAAACATTTAAATTGGACAGCTTTGATGTAATTGAATTTTGATTTGTAATTCATATAAAATATCACCAATATATTAAATACAATTACACATACAGATTTTATTCTTCTTGTGACTGGAGTATATCAATATATAAAAAAGGAGCTTGCTGTATATAGTAAGGAAGATACACGGGCAACTTTGGCAGGCAGAGGAAGGGTATATAAAAAAACAAGATGGTGGGCATGACTGCCCTTTTTTAATATGGGATGAGATACATGGAAAAGGGGTAGGGCTTTGATGAAGCAGTTTTCATTTCTAGGGTGCTTTTTTAATTAATTATTTATTTATTTGATTTGATTTATACCCCGCCTTTCTCATTTCCCTGGTCAGGGGGAACTCGAGGTGGCTAACAACAAATTAAAACAAGCAGTTACAATATAAAATCCCAAAAAATCCATCCTTCCCACTCTTTCAACACTTTCGA
>JANHGC010003917.1:37925-56026 GCA_027560395.1 Boaedon fuliginosus | reverse complement strand
TATGCTGTTGTATTGTTTTTATTTATGCCGTAAGCCATCCAGAGTCCCACAGGACTGGGTGGCCTATGAATTTAAATAAACAAATAAACAAATACACAAACAAACAAATAAATAAATAAATATTCATGAAGTCACAGTGTCCCGGGGTCACATGCATCCCCTTTTGCGAACTTCTGACCAGCACTAAGTCAATGGGAAAGCCCGAGTCACTTAACAACCATATTGCTAACTTAACACTGATCGACTTAACAAACGTGGCAAGAAAAGTCGTAAAATGGGAGGAATCTCATTTAGCAAATTCCTCACTTAACAACACAGGTTTTAGGCTCCGTTGTGATTGTACATAAAAGACAAGCTGGTTAAGGAGATGGGGATTGTCGTTTAGCAATCTGAAGGGAAGCTGATACCAAGAATATTTTTCATACAAGTATCCAACTGACAGTAAGAGTTGCTGCTAATAGAGCATGTACCGTGTATACTTATTTTATCCAAACTTTGCCATTTTCAAATGCAAAAGAATCCCATGCATTACTTTGGAGTTCTATTTAAATCTTTTTCAAAAGCCTGCAGATTTGCATAATTGCTTTAATGTAGGATTGTTGCCTGAAACAATAGATTCCCTTGTGGAGGGGAAATTGGGCAATCTTCGTTCATGATTAGTGTTTTATCGCAGCCTCCTTAATAATTACACTGGAAAGCTATTCCTTTCAGCCTTGCCTGCATTCCGTACCTGAACTCTGTTCAAATTTGTTGAGATATTTCCAAACCTGATGTTTGAAAGGCAATAGATGGTTTGGGGATCAAGTCCCACTAGGACAAACAAAGCAACGGCATTTTGATTTATATCTGAGATGTGCACCCCATGCTGTTTCAGTCTAAGCATTCTAAAACTGCAAAATCAAATCTGATTTCCACTGGTTAGTGCTCAATTGGGAAAACACAATTCTCAAAACGTGTTTTGCTTCATTCTGCAAATTGCCTTCTTCTGCAAATGACAATAATACCAGCATGTGAAACAAACAAAGAGCTGGGCTTCTGAAAATAAAATCCTGATTACTTTGGAACCATTTCCAGCAACCACAGTATTCTTCTCTTCTCCATAGCCACTTCTAAAAGAGCAGAAATCCATCACCTATCATTAATGTAATAATGCAGGATCACTGGAATTCCAGAGGCGAGTAACCTTAGAAAAGCCATCAATACCACTCTCAGAAAGCCAGAAGAGACTGTCTCAAGCAGAGGTATAAGTGGAAGGTTTCTGCTCTAACCTGCCCAAACCTGGGGTGGTAGTGGTGGTTGATTGCTAAATTGCAGTTCTATGGCTCCACTTCAATCTGCACACAGCTCTGCCAAGACCTGGCATCCTTTGTCAGATGTTTCCCCAGGAGCTTTTTATTATAACTCTTTGCTTTTGATGTCAAATGATAACTGTGATTTATCTTTCAGTGCAATGATGATGAAGGGCTCTGAAATGGAGGAAAGCTTCCAATAAATCATATGCTTTTTAAAAAAGAAAAGAAAAAGAGAAATGGGGAAATTATTTGCAAAAACAATAGATACAGCAATTCCTGGCTCCAGTCAACCCTAGTTTCCCCGTAATCCCCTTACCTGTCCATAGCAATGGCCAAGAGGGCATTAGTTGAAACATAGAGGGAAACGGTGCGCAAATAGTTGATCGATGCACAGAGGATGTGGCCGTGTTCCCAGGATAGCTGGCGCACCACATAATAGTCCATCTCAAATGGGCAGCAAACAATGGCCACAATGAAGTCTGAGATAGCCAGGTTTGCAATGAGAAGATTGGTGAGATTCCGCAGCTTCTTATAGCGGATGAGAGCAGCAATGAAAATCAAGTTGCCAATACCGCAGACCAACATGATGCCAGCCAGTGCCACACCAATGACAATTTTGGCAGCGAAGAATGTGCGAGTCTTGGTCAAATCATCATCATCATCCAAGAGCAGATCATAGTCGCCGTAGCTGAAGTTGAAAGGGAAGGTGAAGTTTTGATAAGCAGGGAAGTCTCCAATATGGCTGCCATAGATAGCAGCAAAGCTGACATGTGGGTATGTGTTATTGGGATGCTGTGCTTCCTGCTTCATGGTGTTGTTCTTGTCTCTTCTCTTCGGTGATGCTTTATTGAACTTTTATCTTTTCACCACCATCCATGGGAGAAATCTCACTGTTCTGCAAGTCATGTTCTCAACATCTTCAACAGCATCAGCATCATTTCTTACCTTTCAAGACAGGAAAGAAGTAAACCCACTTAGAGAAAGGACAACATACAGCTCTCTTCCCCCAAAGCTTATCTTGAGGCATGCCAAAGATGGGGAAGGACAAATCTTTTTCTAAGATCCTTTCCCACTTCTTTATGCTTGGACAAAACAAGGTCAGTTTTCAAAGCCACACGAGGGCCTTTTTCAGGTAGTGGCATTTTGTAAGAATATTTTTTTTGCGCAGAGATGGAGTTCACTGATTGACAGTGAGGAAAGGGAAGAAATAAAGTTAAATTTCCTTCAGCCTTTTGCAATCTGTGAAAGGCTCCTTGCATTTTAGCAACCCAGGTAATTAAATTGAGTGTGATGAGTTTCATGCCAGCAAGATTTTATTTTGCAAGTAGATAATTCCAGTACCAGTTTACATTTCTCAACCTTTTGTTGAAGTCAACAAAACAGATTGATGGATTGATTCCTGACATGAATAAACTACCTCAATCTCAAAGGCTCAATAAACCATCCCAAATACACAAAAGTAAAAGGAGGTTGGGGAGTTTTACTGTGCAATGGAATCAATGACTCCATCCTTCCAAGCCAAATTCTTCAGCTGCTTAGAGATACTATGCTTATATAAATCAAGAATGCCTATCCCAAATTTTAGGTGAGGTTCTCTATTGCCCTGATCTGAGTTCTGATCATGAAGGGCTTTCCATTTATTTTTTTAAGTAAGGAGGATTTTCAACACTGGGTCTCTCCTATATTGTGCCATCTATTTTGGACCATTTGAGTGAATCTATAAACTGGACGTCTAGAGCTAACTGAATTTCAAACTTCACCACTGTTTTGGATCTGCAGTTTGCTCATTCACCTGGACCATTTTCTTCTTTTATATAATGAAAAATGCTTTCTAAAAACTGGACTTGGTTGGTTCGTTATAACAAAATCAGCAGTGCAATGGCTGCTTAAATAGCCTCTGGACTCCAGGGAAAAGGATGTGGTTAATCCAATCTGCCTGTTCTGGTTAGAAATGGAAATCACATTATGGAAAGAGAATAAGTATTTTACTGTTAAACATCATGATGTGATTGTCACCCAAAACAACTCTGCTCAGACACAAGATGTAATTTTCCTTCCTGAAAAACAATAAAAAAAAATTGAAAAAAAAAGGAGAGAAATGGGGCAAACTTCCCCAGGAAAAAGAAAAAAAGAGGTTTAAAACCAGAGGAATTTTATATAACCTTTCATAAATGACATAGCCTCATGTCTGTGTTTCCATTACTGTGGAAGGAAGACTGATATTTAAATTTGCAAGATCAGATTGTAAATTTTATACAAAAATTATGTAACTACCCAAGCCCAGTGGAGCAATTGGATTCCAAATGCTGCAAGACAGTTAGACTTATTTTTCATTGTGAAGATGTCAAGCAGCATCCGGTATTTTGTCTGGATAGTAAAGAAGATTCTGCTTATACTGATCAAACATCAGTCATCATCATAGATTGGAGCAGCCTATATATTCCATTGTAAACAATCACACGACCAAATAAACAATGAAGCATAATTTCCTGACAATACATTGGGATTCTCAGGGCAACGCACTGCTAGATTTTGCCATAGGGAAGATCTCTGGGAAAGTTCAGCTGCTTATTGTGTTTCATGTGTGGTAGGAATGTGTGATGCAAATGAAGATGGAAAATCTTTCATCTATGTCCGTCTAACGAAAAAGGTAAAAATCACAGATTTGTTAGATTGCAGTCAATCTGAGTTGATTGCAGGTCAAATCTTTGTTACTGTTCTGTTGGCATTCACATAATTTTTGTGTGTGTGAAATTTAAAAGAAAAAAGTCTACCAGTACCATGCTTATCAGACTTACTTGTAACTAAGTTTCACTGACTTAAGTCAGTGTTTCCTACAATTCTACCCCAGAGAAACAGCCTTAGGAATAAAGCGTAAATTTCTAGAGATTAATCGCTATAGTGTCTGAGGAGAGTGTAACGTTGAACTATTCTCTCTCTGTGGCAGAAAAAAAAGAGCAGAAAAACCCAAACTCAAAATCAGCGTATGCCCTGACTGTAAATAAAGATAAACAATCAAGTAAATTGTACAAAGTGTTATCATGTTACTGATAAAAACAAAGCCACTTAAAAAAAATCAGACTGTACCTGTTCTAGAGCTTGTACTTGGGACAAATTCTGACGTCTTCATATGCTGTAATCCCAAGAACAATTAGAGAATCTTGAAAATCACTGCAGAGTTTGTGAAATTGAAGAATGCTGTCTGGCTCCAGAAGTGGAATTGCAGAAGACAGGTCTTCTTTAGAGCTGAGCAAGAAGAGAAGTCCGGCTCTCTGTGTGTCTGCATCTAAAGACTATCCTCAGTAGGTGGCATCTTTATGCATATGTAATTTTAAAGAGGCAGTACTCAGTATGTCATATTCTGATACACATGGGATGTTTGTTAAGAATCCATGTGTGTGTTTTGCTCAACCTTCAAGAAAATGGATTTTTTTTTTACCTTTGAGTTTGTCAAGGGGACTTGTCTTAGAAGGCTTGTCCTCTTGATCTGTTTAGATCACTTGACAACCAGAGAAATCCTCTCTTTATCAGTCTCTTCTCCAAAAGGAATTGTGCTTTTTTTTGCTGAAAATCTGAAAATGGCATATGATTTTCCAAAGTGCTTTTCTGGACAGAAGTTTCAGTTGTTGAAATTGTTTTAGGCAGCTAGGGCCATTTCAAAGGTTTCTGGAGGGTGGTCATGCCCTGGACCCAGGGGTGGGTTTCAAAAATGCCAACAACCGGTTCTCTGCCCGGTTGCTGGGTTGGCGTGGCCATAGTGGATGTAGCCAAATCGGCCTCCTGCACCATGGCGGCAGGGGGGCATTTTCACCCTCCCCGAGTTCCAGGGGCTTCCCTGGTACCTGGGGAGGGCAAAAAACAGCCTCTCTGCTCCCCCCACATGCTGCAAATAGGCCTGTTTCGGGCCTATTTTTGACTTCTGGGAGGCCCAATTTTCGGCTTCCGCAGCCTCCATGGGATTCCCTGTAGCCCGGGGAGAGCGAAAACGGCCCTCCACAGCCTCCACCGCAGGGGTGGGTTTCAGCTGGTTCGGACCGGTACGGGCGAACCAGATGTTAACCATCTGGTTCGCCAAACTGGTATTTTGAATCACCGGCTGGCCCTGCCCCTCCCCTCCCAGGAGTCTCCAGGTGGATACCAGGTAAGTGTAGGCTGTGGGGGAGGCTCTGGGAGGGCCATTTACGCTCTCCCAGGCTGCAGGGATTTCCCTGGAGTCTGTGGAAGCCAAAAACTGGGCATCCTGGAAGTCAAAAATAGGCCAGAAATGGGCCTATTTTGGGCCTCCAGGTGGCCTGTGGAGGCAGGGGACGGCTGTTTTCACTCTCCTCAGGCTGCAGGAAATCCGCTGGAGCCTGTGTAAGCCAAAAACAGGGCCAAATAGAAAGATAACATGGTATACTTAAGTTATTTATTAATCTGGAAAAAATATTGGAAAAAATTAGATCTCATGAAAGTTTCACATCCACATTAGTTCTCTCTTCTTGCTGTAGCTTGAATCTCTTACTAACAGGAACACAGGGACCAACAAAATGGGTACACTGTCAAAGGGCAAAATCCGTAACTTTTTTCCCCATGGAAGGCTGGTAGTCTGGTCCCCTGGTAGTAGATCTGTAGAATATTTAGTTTCAGCAGGACTAGAACCACGGTCTGAAATGATTTATCATTTCACAATTTACACAAAGCAAACATCCAAGCTTAGAGGGAATGGAGATCTCTGCAGTTCAACCCTCAACTGAGATTCTCTTCTACTGAAAGACACAAAGTTTGGGTTATTGTAGATGAAACTTTGAAAGCCTCCATGTTGGGAAAGGTTTCTTTAACTGTTTCTACATGCCAATCATCTAAGCCTTGTTTCTGATCCTTTGCATAAGAATGGTCTCACTTTATATTTGAGATGTTAATTACAGTTATTTCAAACGTCAAATCTGAAATAACAGTTCCAAATTCAGACCCATCTAATACATACCCATATTCCCTTCATGATAAATAAGATTACACAAAGCACAAAAAGTGAGAAATATTAAGGAAAAGAAATTAAGACATGAAGTAAGAAAAGGGAAAGAGAATATAATTATATTTAATTTACACCATTTGCTATACTTCTCCATAACTCTGTATACTGGCAAATCATTCCTGGTTCATTCTTGCTTCTATTCATATAGAGAGCCATGCGTTGCTTTTAGTTCTTTAAACTTGAATCATTTTGAGGATCTCATCAATTTCATGCAATCTCTGGCTTTCTCACTTTGCTTCCTTTCAACCTATTATTCATTCTACCTACACACACAAACAGAAACAATTCTACACTCATTCATTCTCTTTGTACGATCAAATCATACATTGTACTACTAGATCACTTTGATATTCATTTCACACTCATCCAGTGCTCATTCATCCCTGACTGTAATTCTTTTTGTCTTATCACATTTACTTAACTCACTCATTCCCATTATATTCAGCTAACATTTATAAATGGACTTACCAAATCATATTGGGCTCCTATAAACACTATATTTATGTTTATATTTACATAAAATTTGCTGAGGGTTATTATGATATTGGCTGCTATGTGTTATTATTTTATATTAAATCTTCTATCTGTTTTTTGTTTATTTTATTGTAAGCCGTCCAGAGTTACTTATGTATATATATATATATCAATCTGAGGAAGGGGTGAAGCAGGGAATCATGGCAGATTGTACATAAAGTCCTAAGATCTGCCTTTGAACTCAGTTCAGGTGCTTCTCTTTGCAATGTCCTGATATTTCTTGTTGATAACTATTTCTGGTCTATGGTGCTTGTTTACTGGAATGGAGAAAAATGGAAAACTCATATTAATTTATGCTACTTGTGTGAATACTGCCAACCACCCAAATACGATGAAACATCTCCCTCCCTGAACAATTAATTTTTAAAACACACAATATGTGGATACTTCAAATGTGAGATGGGAAAATAATGCGTACAGACTTCATATTAGTCCAGTGCATGGGTTCATTATGCTTAAACAAGGAATTCTAACATGAGAAATCCAGTTTAGAATGCTAACCATCATAATGTATAATGTTATATTTGAAATATAAAAATTGTGTTGATTTCTTTATGACTGAGCCGATTTTTTTCTTAAATAGATGCCTGCTATTTCCCCCAGTGTAAAAGTTCAAGCCTTCTTCAATTTAAAAACTCTACATCAAAAAAATTCTTGAAGCAGACATGGCATTTGTAAATAGAAAACTCAACCCATTTGACTGGGATGTCATTTTGAAATAAGGAATACAGGACTGATATCTGTGGAATTACTAGAAAGGTCAAAAAATATTTTATTTTTCAAGCACTACACTGCTGGAGATATCTTGACAACATTTAAATACACAAGAAAAGGTCAATGGTAGCACAACTGAGGATCTGTCAGATTCTATTATGAATTCAGTTTTTTTCCATTGTTGATAATTTTCAGATGTTACCACATATACTTTATTATAAGCACACCAGCATCAGTGATAAAAATTCAGTTTCCCCCTGTGTTCTTTTTGGCTAGCTTAGGGTTCGTATCAGACTTCAAAAATCGAAATAGACACATTGAGATTCTTCTAAGCAGTTTTCTTTACTGTTCCTCACCTATAGACAAAAATCTTGCAAAACTACAGCAGTCAGCTCGCACTACAAAACTTATATTCTAGGAAATATTAGGGAGGAGCCATCTTACTCTCTTTCTCTCATACATGCTATCTAAACTGCATTATCTCTTGGTTCTCTGTAACACACTCCTTCCTTCTTTGCCTGCCTGGGAATCTGGACATTCCATTAGGAATATTAGGTCAAATTTATTTATTTATTTATTTATTTATTTATTTATTTATTTATTTATTTATTTATTTATTTATTTATTTAGATTTATACCCCACCTCATTTCCCCAGTCAAAGGGAATTCGAGGCGGCAAATAATAAAGAACCCTCTTCATGGCAATCCAATGTAGTTGGAATGGTTGTTTGGCGTGTTGAGATAAGAGGTTGACAGAAAGTGCGATGTCAGGTCTGGTCCAGCGGCTGATATATAGTAGGGAGCCCAGAACCGATTGATAGTGTGTTATATAAGGAAACGGGGCAGCAGATGTATAAGCTTGTTGTGGAAAATCAGTTCTCATGGGCATGTCAGCTGGATTACAATCAGGCATATGACATCTAAGAGTTCTGTGCTCTTCTGTTGTTGTGAAAGGGAAAACCCCTTCTCAGTTTTTGCCACTTGCACACCGAGATATTGATTTATAGGTCCCAAGGGCTTGAGGGCCACATGTGATTTGAGAAAATAACTGAATTGTTGACCCATGGTATCGGCTGGTCCAATCTATAGGATATCAATATAGATGATGAGGATTTCATTACCCAGTGTATTTTTCCATATAAAAACACATTTGTCAGCTTTAATGTGGGAAAAACCTAAAGATATTAAAATATGTACAAGACAATCAAACCATAGATGACCAGATTGCTTAAGCCCTTATAAGCCTTTGTGAAGGAGCCATGGTTTCCCTAGTTGATCCGAAAATCCTGGTGCTCCTTTGACATAAATTGATTGGTCTAGACAGGCATGAAGGTATGCTGTTTGAACGTCAAATTGTTGGACGATGTGGTGCAATGTTGAGGTCATGGTTAGAGCTAATTTAATGCTCTCCGGTTTAACTGTGGGAGAATAGGTGTCTTCATAATCCTCGGGGAATCGTTGAGCATAGCCTTGTGAGACCAGGTAAGCTTTATAAAGGTAAGTGTTGTTTGGCATGGTTTTGAGTTTGTAAACCCATCTGCTGCAGATGATTGTGTGATCTGCAGGTGGGGTTTTGGGAGTGAAGGTATCAAGGCCTTGTAGGCAAGCTAGTTCAGTGTTCATGGCAGCCCACCATTTGTCTTGTTCCCTTTGTGGTAATGTTAACATGTCTCTGTAGTTGAGAGGGGTGGGGGGTGTTATCTGTGAGTAAAACATTATTAATATTGTAGCATTTAGGGTGAGTGCCTTTGGTGGTACGGTGAGATCTGTGTGGTAAACTAAGGGATAGTAGATGTTGTAATGATGGGTGGTGGAGTGAAAATAACATCAGTGGAGCCCGGGGTATCTTGTAGTGGTAAGGGACAAGGTGTGATAGTGTCAGTAGTGATGGTAGTGTAGGCATCATTGGAGTGGATTTGTGTACAGTTATAATTTTCCATGAAAGTCGTGGAGGGTGAAATAGTGATTTGATTGACTGGATGGATGAAGTGACAGGCCTTGGATCCTGTGGCGTAACTGACAAACCAGAGCTTCATGGAGATTGGTTGTCCTTTATGTCGTTGTTGCTTGGGGATATGAACATATGCGAATGAGCTGAATACACATAAGTGACAAAGATTTGGTTTGCGGTTGTGTAACAGAAAATAAGGAGTTTCGTTAATGGTTCTATTCCAGGTGCGACTGATCATATAGTTAGCATAGGCTACTGCTTTGGCCCAATAACTAAATGGAACAGCTGCATCATCTATGGCACTTCTCATTCTCGTTTGCAGTGTATTGTTTTTCTTTTCTGCTATTCCATTTTGTTGGGGGGGGGAAAGGGGGGGTTAAATGCAGAATGCCTTTCCATTTAAGCCAATTTTGAAATGAGTTAGTTAAAAATTCGGTTCCGTGGTCTGTCTGAATTTTGACAATATTAGTATTAAATTGTGTTTATATTAATTGGTAAAAGTCAAAACCATCTCCAGCTTGCCGATCTTTCGCAAGGCACTGAAGACCTGGCTTTGCTGGCAAGCGTGGCCTTGACCATCTTGTTCCCCTCTCCTTCTTCTCCCCCTCATGTATGATTGAATGAATGTATGAGTTTTTATGTTTTATTGTATAGGCAATTGTGTTTTTATTGTATGTTTTTGCCAACTCGAGTTCCCCCAAAAGGGGTGAAGAGGGGCGGGATATAAATCTAATCAATCAATCAATAAATAAATAGGGGAGACAGCATAGAAAGTTTTTGGTTGTAATTGGGGGGGGGAGTCATTTCTTTGCCCCCGCCTCTCTACTGTATTCTTATATTTTCTTTCTTTCCTATTTTTTTCTTTTATTTTTTCCACTTTGCGTTAGTTTTTATTTTTCTAATTGTATTTTCAATATAATAACTACTATAAAGAGTATGCAACTTGCATATGTCTCTTTATAAGTAACTCCCATTAAATTATATATGGCATATATTCAGATTAGCGGTTTGGGGCTGTTCAGCTGAGCAAAACCCCCTGAACTTAATATGTTTCCATTGTTACACACATTTCACTTCTACAATAGTTGTGAAAATTGACTTTTACTTTCTGTCGATATAGAGGAAAAGTGAGGCTCTTTCTTTAATATCATTGGACATAGCCTTCTCCCCTCCAATCCCCTCCCCCAATAATATTAGAAGTAGCTAAACTTGGAACCTATTCTCTGCTAGATATATTAAATTTGGGGTACAAACAACTTGATAACCACTGGATAGCAGCAAATAATCTTTGCTGCTATCTAGTGGATAACTGGATTTCTGATGGAGTTTAGCCTATTCTCAGCATTAAGAACAAAATATTTAAAAATAACCCTAGGGTATGGAAGTCTAGCAACTGTAATTTTGTCCAAAAATAAGAAAGTGGAAAAAGAAGCATACAAGAAGGTGCTGAGAAGTTTCTGGCTTTGTCCCCTTCCAGTTGAAATAGAAAAATAAGTGTGGGGTCATATGACAGACTAATATCTTAGTATATAACTGTGCAAATAAACAGGTCTTGGGGATTCTTAAAACTGTTTTTTCTTTTAGTGAGAAGATGTGATGGCAGAGAAACAAGCAAGTTTCACATCATTGGAGTTATGGGCCATCATGATGTTTTTGTTTCTCCAGGGAAAGTCAGCAAAGGACCTTCACACTGAGATGTCACAAACACTGGGGGAGAAGTGTCCTTCCTACAGCACTGTCAAAACCTGGATATCTCGTTTCAAGACTGGGCATTTCACCTTTGAAGATGAGCCCCGCAGTGGGCACCCCCCAACCTCAACTGACCCGGCAACCTGCAATGCTGTCCATGAGCTGATTATTGAGGACCGGCGAATATCCACAAAAAAGATGGTCCAGATACTTGACATCTCAAGGGAGCGTGTTGGGTTTGTTATCACCATCCTAGATATGCGCAAGCTTTCCATGAAGTGGGTGCCAAAATGTTTGAACAGTGATCAGAAGAAGGACCAAGTTGAAGCATCCAAAGCAGTTTTGGCCCATTTTGAAGTTGCACAGGACTTTTTGGCTAGGTTAGTCAAATCGAAAGTCTTTAAATCAAAAGTCAAAAGAAAAAAAAAAGAAAATGGGACTTGAACTTTTTAAAATGTGAAAATAATGAAGCAAGCTACAAAACAACAGGAGTTGGAGCCAGAAAAGAAGGCTGTAGGTGGAAACCAGCTGGTGGAGAAAGAGGAAAAGGAGATGGCACCAGAACCTACCAAACAAAAAGTGGACATTCAAACTTATTTTCTGATGCAGAGAGGTCCAGGTGGGAAAGAACAAAGACAAACACAAACTGAGCTGTGTGAAGAAATTGGGAGATATCGGAGAAAACCCCAATATCGGAGAAAAGAAAACGGAAGTATTCAAAGGACTTATTGGAGGAGAGAAAAATGAATAAAAATACTGGGAAAGAAAGAGAATTGCCGAAACAGAAGGGAACCTGGAGAGAGACTGATCCTGCAAAGAAAAAGAGACATGATGAGGGTTAAAAATGGTTCCACTTTAATTTGTGGAGATGGTAGAATGTAGTAGAAATATATTGTTTTTAAAGAAAGGAGGAGGGACAGTTTGTGGAATAAAATAAAGGGTACATAAACATGCGGGGTTTTAATATTTTAATGTTTAAATTGTAGACCAATATATTGACTATTTTATAATATAAAATGAACTGAGACCCAATTGAATATTCTTAAATGTAATTATTTTTAGAAAGAGTTTGCTAAGGAAGGTTATACTGCCATGTTTTTTTCTCCCCCCCCCCCTTAATTCTCTTGGAATGTATTGCAAATATGTTACAAAAGGAAATTGGTTATTAAAAATCTACAGCAGACATCTATTTTTATCAGCAACAAATAAAGAGAATCCTTGTTCCCACCCCTCCCTCCGCTCACTACAACCTATTGTCAAATGCTCTTAGGAAACACAATTAATGAGAAAGTCGTGTCATTTAACATTGCTGAAAATAACGTAAACCTAGACAGCCCTATTTGTGATGCAGGATCTCAGAAATGCTGAAGGAGAAATTTAAAAAAAGGCTTTGAATTATGCTCCCAAGGAAAATAGTTGAGAATACCTTAGACCACAGGAAAAATAAACGATGTTAAATATCTTGCACACCTAATGTGAATGCAAGAATTACTGGATTTCAAAAACCCTGAGGGTTGAAAAAATAGAAAGCGATCAAAAAGGTTGACAGAAGATAGGACAAATCTATGCTTTTATAGATGACAAATACACAACCTTAAGAATGCTCAGAAGAGTATAGACAAACAATCTGAGTAAAGTCATATCCATCTGGACACGAAGAGCTAGAAATGACCAACCGCTAGCGACACATTCTACTGACATAAGCTTTCTTATCTAAAGCTCATGCAATAAAAGTACTTTGAATGTTTCTTTGGCTAATGAAAAAACGGTCTCACAAAGCCTTTGCAGTTCTGTTCAGAGCAACATGAGATTTCATCAAGAGCATTGGAGGAACAGGTGGCAGCATAGAAGAGGAGAAAGGATATCTTGGCTACAGTTTCTTCACATCTGTCAGTGCCTTCCTTTGCATAGGAGAACAAAAAGATCTCTACACCTCCCAGTGAAGTTTGCTATATGTGAACAAGTTTAGGCAGGGGTCCCCAACCCTTGGGCAGCGGCACACTACTGGGCTGTGTGCCCTGTTCAGAACCAGGTCATGTGAACGGCTGACCAGTGCATACATGCGCAGCTCGACTTGTACAAGCAGGCCAATTCCCCTCTTCCCCCTGCCACCGGGCCGCCAAGTTGTAAAGGGGACCGCTGAGTTAAGGTGTAAGATAGATGAAAGAGAAGGAGACAGACAGACATACAACAGCACACACTGAGTGGCACAAATAAATATCTGGTTTTGTGTACATGAACATCTGCACAGAATAAGGGCTAGAGCAGGGGTATCAAAACCCGCGTCATCACAGTGTTGCTACATGATGTATTGTGACTTTCCCCCCCCTTTGCTATACCGGGTGTGGGTGTGGCCAGCATGTGTGCATCTGGCCCATGGGCCGCGAGTTTGACCCCTGGGATAGAGCCTCCTATGTCCAAATTGGAGAAATCACAGCAGATTGTGGAGAATAAGTAAGCTAAGATCCTGTGGGACTTCCACATACAGACAGATAGGCAGGTACCAGGCAGTCAATCAGACATTGTGAAGGTAGACAAGGACCAGAAGATAGAGGTCGTGATATGTTTAGTGGTGCCAAGTGACAGCACCATCAGGAAGAACCAGTATAAGAAACTGGAGAAGCACCAGGACCTGAAAGAGGAACTGGAGAAGTGGAAAGTAAAGGCCAAAGTGGTCCCAGTGCTTGTAGGAGCACTTGTAGGCTTGCATAATTCAAGGAGATAATCCAAGGGGAGAAGAAGTTTGAGTATAACTGCATATGTGGAGAAGCTCAGATTCACACTATATCTGTGAATAAGGATAAAGAAGGTTCTGGACTGTAAGGAAAAAGTGACCAGCAAAAGGTTATCCAGGCTCATAATCTGAGAATAAGGTACTTAGCCCCAAATGTTCATTAGTCTGAGACACAAATAATCTTTTCAATACCTAGTCAGTAACTAAATCAGTGATGTCAAATTCAAGGCCCACAAGCCGGATTCGGCCCACTGGGTGCTTAGATCTGGCCCGCGGAGCTGCCCTGGAAAAAAGCAAAGGACCAGCTGCAGTGCCTCTTGGGAGGCCTGTGTGTGCCCCCACCCTTGGCCCCATTTTCAGCCATGATAGCCTCCTGCAGCCCTCTGCTAGCAAAAACAGAGTGTTTCCTCTTTTGCATTTGAGCATACAAGAAGGGACAGGAAAGGAGAAATGGAACGAGGAAAAAAGGGGGAAGATGAGAAGAGAGCAAGGAAGGAAAAATAAGGAAAGAGGGGAAGGAAGAAGAAAGAAGAATGAAGAGGGAAGGAAAAAGAAGAAAAGGAAGGAAGGAAGGAAGGAAGGAAGGAAGGAAGGAAGGAAGGAAGGAAGGAAGGAAGGAAGGAAGGAAGGAAGGAAAGAAGGAAGGAAGGAAGGAAGGAAGGAAGGAAGGTTATAATGAGAGCAAGGGAGGGAAGTCCTGCCTTAGCACTTGGCCAGCACAGGTACACCTGACATGAGTGATGTCGAGCTGGCCATGCCCACCCCAGCCCCCCAAGGTCAAACACAAATGGCCATCAATGAAATTGAGTTTGACACCCCTAAACTAATTATTATTATTATTGTTGTCGTTATTTAAACTTGTATGCCGCCCACTCTCATGGGACTCTGGGCAGCTCACAACCATAAAATACAAGTAATAAAAGTCTAAAATCACAGTAATAAATATCTAAAAAACATACATTAGTATAAAAACACATTAAAATATATAACATACAAATGACAGACATACTAATACATTCATATAGGGGAGGTCAATGGTCCCAAGCCCGCTGACACAGCCAGGTCTTAACAGCCCAGCGGAAGGCTAATAGATTGGGGACAGTCTGGATCCCTGTGGGGAGCTGATTCCAGAGGACCGGTGCTGCCACAGAGAAGGCCTTCACTTGTGGGCCCGCCAGCCGGCATTGCTTAGCTGATGATGGGACCCAAAGGAAGCCAACTCTGTGGAATCTAATGGGGCACTGGGATGCATAGGTAAAAGGAGACAATCTCAAAGGTACCCTGGTCCTAAGCCATGTAGGTCTTTAAAGGTCATAACCAACACCTTGAATTGCACCCGGAAGGCTACTGGGAGTCAGTGCAGCTCACGGAGGAGTGGTGTTTTATGGGTGCATCAAGGAACATCCTTAATCACCCGCACGGCTGCATTCTGGACCAAATGAAGCTTCCTAATGTTTTTTAAAGGTAACCCCAAGTAGAGCACATTGCACAAATCTAGCCTCAAGGTCATGAGGGCATGAGTGATTGTGAGTAGAGCCTCCTGGTCTAGGAAGAGGCGCAACTGGTGCACTAGGTGAACCTGTGCAAATGTTCCCCTGGCCACAGCTGCCAAATGATGCTCCAATTGCAGCTGCGGATCCAGGAGAACTCCCAAGTTGCGCACCCATTCCGAGGGATTCAATCTTTACCCACCCAGAGTTAAAGATGGACATTCAACTGTACCATGTGGAGACAGAACCCAAAGCTATTCAGTCTGGTCAGGGTTAAGTGTGAGCCTGTTGGTCTCCATCCAGGTCCTCACAGCCTCCAGGCATCGGGACAGCACCTTGATGGCATTGCTGGGCTGGCCAGGGGCAGAAATATATAATTGGGTATCATCAGCATACTGATGATACCCTACCGATTAATCAAAATTTGGAAGATGTTTTTAACTCCAGAACAAAAGTGATGTTAAGTACACTACGTTAGAAAAGCTCTATATGGCATGAACAGCTGTCCCATTGCACACAAGAAAAGGCAAATTGGTAGAAATTTCTCCAAAGGCCATAGAAACAGCTTAATCATACAGTGTTGAAACAATGGGTAAGGTAAAATGGAAAAAAAGTTTATTTAAGACATACTATGTATCCAGAATGTGTAAAGGTCGTAAAGGGCCCATAGTTGCCCACCCCTGATCTAGGGCTACAGTAACCAACAACTTTGATTCCAGCTAAACCCCACAGAATCACAAAAAGTAACACGTGCATTACATTTGCACATAATGTTTGGCAAAGTAATGTGCATGTAAGCTCAAGTCTCAGTCCATTCTTTTAACTAGACGTTGAAACAGGGAACAGGGAACAAGGAAGAGATGCCTGGAAATCTCTTTTCTTTCCTAATGCACTCCCTTTCTTGTCCTTGAATGCAAAGTACATTGTGCACTGTACTGAGCAGTAACCACTGTGAATGGTCCGTGAATTAAAATTGTCTCAGCAAGCCCCATGCTGCTATCCTTTTGCTGCCTCAGCCTCGACAAGGTTTCTGTGGAGAGAAATAATAGACCATCAGAGGAGAAAAATCCAGCACCCTGGAGTCCTGAGGAAAGTTATTTTAACGTACTAGACCACTGTCATCATGGACAAACCTATTTGCAGATTTGAACTTGCTTTATCTGGACATATTAGCATAACTCCATAGCTTTATACCGCAGTCAAACTAACACAGATTGCCCCATATTCCTTTACATACAGGGTTGAATATGAGGTTGCATTCAACAACTCTACAATGGCTACTCTAGGTGAATCCGCTGCTTTAGATCATGTCTCCTTTGTTCATGTACATAACACAGAAAATGTACATTTGTTGATATAAAATGCTTGGAGCAAAAAAAACTTTAAATAATCCTTTTAAAAAAGAGTATCTGTAGGTACATATGTATGTTATACAGTTCCTGAGTATTTATATCCCATTATTCCTATATTTTCTTAAGTTCCATAACACTGTAAAAGCAGTTCCCCATATTTTGAAAAAATGATGTTATTACTGTTCTAACTTATTACTGAGTTTATTTACAAATCATTGCTATGATGTAGTTGTACTGTCTGATTAGAATCACCAGTTTAAACCACCCCTTAAGATAGGTCCTTGAGGTCACAAAATCATGCTTCAATGACCAATTTTCTCAGTTGAATTTAACTTTACTAAACAGTTTAGGAGGACTTTTAACAATTGCATTTCTAATGAATTATATTTGTAGGTTGCTTATTGTAATTACCAGTAATAGGAATGCTTCTAGATATCTGAAAACATTTAGCAGCTGAAGAAGGGAGGAACAGGAAGGAGATGCAGGAGGGTTCTAGACTGAATATAATATCATGTAAAATTCTGTGAATAATGCAAGTGTAATAAATATTTACTCTAGAAATATCAGAGGTAAAAGAACATGTAATTATCTTGACATTCTCACAGTCTTTGATAGTAATAAGTTGGTTGTTTTACTTCTTTGTAGTTATTTGGCTAAAGAAAAAAAAGAAGAATGATAATTAACCTAGAATTAAAAAAAGACAGCACTTTTCAGGATTCCTTAAGCAACAATTTGCAGGAGAGCCAGATGTTGCAAAATAAGTTTTCATGAAGCAAGAGTTAGTAAAAGCTTATTTATATCTGTAGTTTGGTTGGTTAACTCTAGTAAACATTTTGTTGCTGCAACTCTAACGTTCACTGTTATACAGTGCTGAATCTTCTTTTAAACAAAAACATCACTGAAATAAGGAATCATACTGGTTTGCTGTAACAATGGAGCAGATGACATCACCTTATTTGCTGTTAAATTACCAGTATTTATTATTCACCTTTTTTGTACAAACTGAATTTGAAGTACCGGTAGACAGATATCACTAGATGTTTTTTATTCCTATTGAAATCTGTGGATAAGAGCTAGTTTGGTGTAGCTCCTGTGTTTTATTATTTATTTATTTATTTATTACATTTTTATGCCACCCAACTCTGGAAAAACTCTGGGCGGCTTACAACAGAGATAGCAATAGCGCTCAGATGTCTTGAGCTCCCCCTGACTGGGGAAGTGAGGCGGGGTATAAATCTAATAAAATAAAAATGTTATACTGCTTATCAGAGCTTTACAATGCTCCCCAAGCAGTTACAGAGTCAGCCTATTGCCCCCAAACAATCTGGGTC
>JANHGC010003917.1:5419-16418 GCA_027560395.1 Boaedon fuliginosus | reverse complement strand
CTGTAACTGCTTGGGGAGTGTTGTAAAGCTCTGATAAGCAGTATATAACATCTGAGTGCTATTGCTATCTCTGCTGTTAGCTGCCCAGAGTCTTTGGGGAGTTGGGCGGCATAAAAGTGTAATTAATAAATAATAATGTGTAATTAATTAATTAATTAATTAATTAATTAATTAATTAATTAATAACAAAACTTTTATCCTAACTTAACAGATGTTTTGTTTTTCTTTTCATAGACTTAACACAATTCTTACTTTTTATTTCATAGACAGATGCCCCCCAAAGTCATTTTTAAAGCGGTATATGAAAGCTGTAGGCTACAATTGCACACCTACTTGGAAATAAATCCTACTTAACGTAAGACCTCTTATTTCTGATATAGGATAAGATTCCTTTGTCCTATGATCAAAATAAACAAAATGGTTCATTTCTATCTTAGTTCTTCCAAATCGAATGGTGCCCTGCATTTCTTGTTTGGAACAGCCACAAACTATATCTACCCATATACTTTTGCTCAGGGAGCTCTGATGCAGTGCAGCCTGTCTGATTTTGTTATGTAGACTTGTACCTACAGTTCTGCAATCACTGTCAAACTGCAGCATGTATTCCCACAACATGTATCATAATATTGGCATGGAAATAACCCTTATTTGCTTCCTCTTAAAGTGAACGGCAAGGGGAAAAGTGTAGCTGGGTTTGCTATGATTTCTTTGGCAAATCATGTGCGTGCTGGAAAAAAAGCTATCTAACCTCTAGCTGCTAATAATCTGTTCAGAAAGAGCCTTTGCTCAAATGCTCCTGCATGTTGGCCTCCTGCTTTTTCTTCTTCCCATTTCTTATATGCAGACTTCATCCAGTGACCTCACTGCAGTGATAGAAAGAACAAGTGAGACAGAATGTTCTGTGAAAATACACCAACGCTTATTAGACTTCACACCTGGATCCAGCCAGCCTTACAAATGCTTGTGTCTCCAAAATTTTGGGTTATTGTAATCAGACTATTTAATATACAGGAAGTCATCTCTGGTTTTCTAAGCAGTATACGGAGACATGATGTGCTTGATGCATCAGAGAGAATGATGTAATTACAACAGTTAGCATTAAGTGTTTCCTTGCTGTTTAACATTCTCCAATTCTGATAGTATTCTTGTTTTTCTTCTCATTGGCATACTGTAGTTCTCCTTTCATATCTTCCAAACATTGTACCATTTTTTTTCTTTCTCCTTTCTCAATTTATATGCCAGCCACCTCCCTGGTTTATTTGCATTTTCAAGGAAGTTCTGTTTTGTATTTCGAATTTTCTGTGCCAATTCTTCTTTTTCCAGTAGAGTAATCTGATGTTTTTCAACTCCATTTGCCTCTTTACTTCTTTTTTATGCAGACTCCTCTCTAGCATTTTTCTAGTGTTTTATATTCTCCTTCCAATTCCCTCTGTACTTGCTTCCTCCTCTTATTTCTCTTCATTATAGATGAATCATATATGCCTTGTAGGTATCCCACACTACTTGTTCTGTTGTTCCTTTATCTAAGTTTCCTTGAAAAAAGAATTTTGTCTCTTTTTCCATCATCTCTATATATTCTTTCTCTTGTAATATTGTCTGATTCATTGTCCATCTCACTCTTCTTCTTCTACCTTTCCAGTTGAACATTATTGGGTTATGGTCCGCCCATTTGCCTATTTCAATAGAAGTATCTTCAATATAATTAATCAGTCCCGTTGAGAGCCATATCATGTCTGTCCTGGACCATGATTGATGTCTGTTCGAGAAGAAAGTGAATTGTTTTTTCCCTGGATTCTTTATCTGCCACCCATTTTGTAGACTCAGCTCTTCCGTCATTCTAATAAATGATCTAGGTAGTGTCCTTTTTTCTTTTTTCTTTTTTCTTTTAACACACCTGTTGTGTTATAGTCCAATTTTGTGTTACTTATTGCATTAAAATCTCCCATAATACAAAGGTCATCATATTCCATCTCCAATATTTTTTGATGTAAGTCTCCCAGCCTCATAAGGATCTTGGACCCCCTTGACTGGGGAAGAGAGGCGGGGTATAAATCTAATAAATAATAAAATAAATAAATAAATTACGTATTTGTTCCACTTAGCTTTTTAAGTTAGTGTATGGGAGTTACTTAACTTTATCAATTGGCTTCACGTGACATGTTAAGCTATAATGTGGTCTGCCTATTAGTGACTTATAATGTTGCATGAACTCAGACAGCAGTGACTTACAGGATTCAATCAACTTCACTTAAGCCAAACATGGCTTAGTGATTGGCAGAATCAGTACCATGGATTTTAGTAAGATGTAGCCTTTTTTTGATAAGGCAGCAGAGCTTATTTGGTGCTATAGTCAGTGCCGCAGTGCCCCACAATCAGTCACTTGTGACGGAGTATGAAGTGGTGAGATGCAATGCCTTTTCTCCTATGATGTTTAAGAAAGAGCATTGATAAGAATGAATTGATAGCCATGATGGTAGGGCTACCATATTGGCACTGCAAGTCTGGATGGAAAAAAAAAAACCCAGTAACACTTTGCTGCCATCTAGTTGTCATGTATGTTTTTGGAGCTCAAATACAATAATTATATTAGTGTTATTTTAATTCTGTCTTTTCTTTAATAATAAAGATTTAAATAAAAAAAATAAAAAAATACAATAATTATATGGCAGGTTCTAGCAAATTCTCTGCTTAACTTTCCCTTTTCTGCTGCCCCTTCATCTAAATCAAGGGTCCCCAAACTTTTTAAATAGGGGGCCAATTCACGGTCACTCAGACTTTTGGGGGGGCTGGACCAACTGGGTGAGCGTGGCTAGGTGGTCATGTGACTGTGTGGGCGTGGCCAATTTTGCAGTCCATTAAACAATACACAATGCATATTAAACATTACACATTAAACAATTAAACTTTCATTTGTTATGCTCCTGGGGATGGAAAGCAGGTTAGTAAAGGGATGTGGCGGCCTTGGGTGTGTGTGTGAGGGACTTCTGTGTGTGTGTGTGTCTTTTTCTCTCCCTCCCTCCCTTCCTCCCCCTCTCTCTGGAGGCCAGGGAGGCCAAAAATGACAAGCTTTTATGCCTTCCATTTTTGGCTTCCTTGGCCTCCAGAAACACTCTGCCGCCCCAAAATGGGCCAGATGCCTCCGGGCCTCCCGTTTTTTGGCCTCCTCAGCCTCCAGAAGGCAGGTGGGTGCTGGCGGTAGGTGGGGTGATGTGGGCGGGGCAGCTTCATGGTCCCATGTGGGCTGAACTAATGGCTTCGGAAGACCATATCCAGCCTGTGGGCCATAGTTTGAGAACACAAGAGGATGATGCACAGTTCTAATTAATGCAAAATCCAAAGCTCAATTTACTATCCGTTGAACATTATTTCATTTCCTCATGATGCAATTTATAAGACATCTCCCTTTGATCGGTCTCTGAGATGGCTGACTTACCAATCCGTCAAAAGACATGACCTCACATTGTAGCCTCCTTCTTGGGACCACTTGCCTCTGGAGGTAGGCTGAAGTTGGATCGTGGATTCTTGGATCGTGATGATTCCGCAAGAAGTTAATATCTTCCATCACCTTTCCCCAATGTGATAATGCCTACTGTCATAGAAAAGGATCCTGAAGGAGATCAGTGATGTGCAGGACTCCAATTGGTCTGCTGGAGAACTGCCCCTCCCATCTACTCCTGTCATTCTGTACCTCATGACCATTCCTCCTTGGCCACTGCGAAGAACAGAGTTCTTAACTTGGCAAGTTAAGGGTTTTTTTTGGCTCTTGTAGGGATGCCAATCTCAATATATCCTACCAAGATGATATTCCTAGAAGTAATCTCCACTACCTCCCCCTACCCCCGAATAATCCCTGCCCTTATTTCTGCCCCCTTGCTAATCCCAGCATCCTCAGTGGTCCTGCTCTCATCTGATGTATTCCCACAAGCACAAAGGTAAAGCTAGGGATTGCCATGGAGGAGTCGGTAAGGGAACTATGTTTCTTGAGGATGGGAGGAAAGTGAAAGAGGGAGGGAGGCAGCAGACTAGGGAAACACTTCACATTTTCACCCAAGCAACATCTAGAGGAAAGATTTTAAAAAACTTGAGACAGCTCTTTTGTCCACAGGCAACAACTTTTCGAACCATGCTTTTGAGATATGGCAAAAGGACTGCTGTCAGGAGATTAGTATTCCAGTTGAGGACAGGAAGAAAGCCCCTTGTAGGATTGTGCAGAAAATCCTTAGTTGAAAAGATTCAAAATAATGTGTTTTCCCCCCAGGTGGGACCAGTCTATCAGGGCCACCTGGTCTACCCAATTATGGGACAGAGCATGCTGCTTCCACTTTTACCTTTCAGCCCCAATCCAGGAGCCTTCACCGGTAGTCGCTTTCGCAACAAACTATTTTTGTGTTGAATTTGTGTTTACCGAAATAGATCTATACTAGTCTCCCTTTATTTCTTTGTCGGTAAACATAAATTCAACCCTTCAAAATAATGCTTCAAATTTAGTAGTCCCAACCCAACACCGTGCTTTCTGTTATGCAAATGTTTTATTTAGTTTTTGGTGACTTTTAGATCAATCTTGACTCATGGCAACCATCTTCACCTGCAATATTTTTGATAAGGTTTTTTGGAAATGATTTGCCCTTGTGTTCCTCTTCTAGGGCTAAAAAAGTATGCCTGGCCCAGAGGCAGCCAGATGGCTTTGTGCCTCAGGTGGGACTACAACTCACAATCTCTATCTCCCAGTTTCTAGTCTGGTGCCTTAAACACTACACCAGATTATATAGACTGTCATACTGTAAACCTTCTGTAATATTAGGTTTTTCATATTTCTGTATTAAAATAATATTTGCCATATACAAAAATAAAAGTTAAATTGGCAGTATAGTATCTACAAGGAGAGATTTTTATGGTTGTAACTTCTTGAAGTTGTTTCTCTGTTACTTTGTGGATGTTAATTATCACAGCAGAAGATTTATTGAAGTTAACTTCTATATCTGCTGCTGGCAAGAATTTATTTAATTAAAGTTGCAATTGAGTTATATCTTTATTTAGTTTTTTTTTTTAAGGAAAATAAGCATAATTGTTGTGGCCTGTCAGCCTCCAGCCCCTCCAGCAGCAGAATCAGAGGAGGAGGCGTGGGAGTCAGGGTCAAGGCAACCTGAGAGCTCTGAGGGGGAAGAGGGAATGGAGCTGGCAAAGAGAGACAAAGAGGCAGAGCCTGGGCTGTCCGTCAGCCCTCAGATGGGGAGAGTCAACAGCCCCCAGGTCTGGAGGTGGCTGATGAGGAAGAGGAAGAACAGCTGGGTCCAGTGCCTGCCACGCGAATGCGCAGAAGGCAGAGAAGAGGAGAGCAGTGGAAATCTGTGGGCCGATCCTTGGGAAGGAAGAGCCACCAGTGCTAGTGAAGCCCCATCCTAGCTCTGGGGATAAAAGGCAGAGAGCGGAGATGAATAGATGTGGCAGACAACTTTTCATCTTCTGGCTGGATGGACTTGTTAGCCTGCATTGAGAGCGAAACTTTTTGCCGGGACTGCTGGTGCTCCTAATAAAGGAATCTTTGAGTTTGAGGCTTTGTTGTGTTTGGAGAGCTGGGTCAGAAGAATGAATTGCATTGTGTTTTGCTTTAGTCCCTAAATATTCTTATTGTCTCTAATACTCTAAAACTTCTAGATCAGGCAAAATGTAGCTGAGAGTAGATATCCATATTCTGGTAAATATAACCAATCAACTGGCACTTGTCCACTGGCACTAGTTACCATTTGTTCCAGTGTATATAATGGGTGACTAAAGAAAAGATTGTTTTAAGAACAGAACATGCTGTTTCTCCTCTTAACAATATTGATTTCTCTACTCTAGATGTGACCCAGTGTTTTTTTTCTCTAAAGTTCACCCCATGAACTTGAAGTGGTTCAAGAGTTTTGAATATGGATTAGCTCCCAGACAGGACTAATTCATCTGAAACACCATGTCTAAAACACTGCATGCACTTTGGCAGATTAACTGTTGGGGGAAAAATGACTGAACTATGGTCCAGAGAAGAAGCAAAACGTTCTAAAGTTCTTGGAGGTTTCCTGGAATAACGTATCTTACGTGTATCTACAAAGCAGAGATGATCTTTTATCTAAATCTTGTTTCATCAGTATCAAAAATGTTACCTTCCATTCCATCAAATACTTTGAAAACTTATTTAAAAATTATCTAAAGACAGCAAATTTAATAGAGTTATGATTAATGAAATATATTAATATCTTGACTGAATCTATTTCTTCTTGGAAGAGATTGATTGAAGAGAGGTAATTAATTAGAAATGAGATTAATTTAGTACAAGAATCCTGTATAAAGATATGTGTTGAGATTATTCCTTTGTTTTAAGTCCAGAAGTTATAATTCCTTCAATGGGATTAGAATTTTTGTATCTTTTTATATATCATTTTATATTTGACCGGCAGAGTTAAAATTAATTTTTCAAAATTTCATTGTATTTGGATTTCAAACTATCCATATCTGAAACTTCATCATTTTTAATTGTTTTAAGATGGTATTTGTTTCATTCTTAGTTCTTAGTCAATTAAGTAGTTTTTATTTTCCTAATTTAATTGATTTAGAATTTACTAAGTAAATCATGATACTATTAATGTCAGACTAATTGGATGTATAAATAACTAATTTAAAATTAATTTTGTATGTAGAGCCATGGTGGCACAATGGTTAGAATGCAGTATTCTAGGCTGACTCTGTCCAGTGCCAGGAGTTCGATCCTTACTAGCTCAAGGTTGACTCAGACTGTGATCCTTCTAAGGTTGGTAAAATGAGGACCCAGACTGTTGGGGACAGTAGGTTGACTTTGTAGTCCACTTAGAGAGGCCCGTAAAGCACTGTGAAGTGGTATATAAATCTAAGTGTTATTGCTGTAGCTATTGCTATCTTTTCATAAAAGTATGATTAAATTTTGTTTAAACCGACAAAGTGTTTTCAGAAGCACTGCATAACTCTTACCTGAACTTTATAATTTCCCCCTTTGCCTTAACTTCTAAATGTGTGTTTGTAAAAAATAAACATATGTAATAAGACTATTTGAAATAACAAATACTGAAAAGGAAAGGAATTGAAACTTAGCTTGTTCAACCATGAAAACAATGAGAAAAGACAAAATACTTTATCTAATATTATCAGGGCATCCTTACTAAATTTGCATCCATATAGAAACCCTATTATTCTAGGAACAAACATATAGTTCCAACTTCCAAGAACATTACATGATGTATAAAATTCAAATAATGAAAAGATAAATTTGCAGGGGGAAAAAGTAGTTGACTAACCAAACCAACCTTCCAACTATGACCAAGTATATCTCATTGTCATCATCACTGCAAAATGAAAAATGCAGTAGGCCAATCTCTACTGCTTCTCTTTACAAAAAAACAATCCTTTTTCTCAGGATGAAGAGCTTAAACTCAGATTAGAAGTTTTGCTTTGCCAACCAAAAGTTCTGTCTACAGTACACAAAGTCATTAAAAGACAACTCCCCACAGTCCTTTTACAAAACATGTTTTTTTTTTTGAAAACTCATGGGAGGGTGGTAAACGGGTGGGTTCCTACTGGTTTGCTGGTTATGCGCTTTGTGGGCACGCTTGGCGAACGCCAGTCAAACATGCACTGCACGTGATTGTCTTACAAATCTTCGTGGTGTTCTGCAAGCACTCTGACACAACAGCTGCATGGCGGGTGGCTATCCGCCGCCCTGGTAGTAAATGTATAAACTGCTCTCCCTCCCCTAAAATAATGTCTGCAGATTTATAGTACAAAACTCTGTTAAAACACCAGTCTCCCTAGCAATTTTAGTGAATACCAACAACAATGGGCTGATGAGAAATTGTTTCAGGAATGTCAGAGTTATACAAGATGACTGGGTCTCTGTAAGGATTTGTATCTTGCAACTACAGATGGAAAGCAGGGATTACCAAGAGGTTAATTGTAGAAGATCCCAGTTACCCTTATGCTTTAGAGTTAATTATGCTTCTGATTTAGCAAATGTTTATGCACAAAAAATGTGAACATTTAATTATATTAACATGATTTTAGAGGCTGAGCAGTTCATACGGCTGAGGTCAACCCCATTTTATCCTCCATCTACTTCTCTGTGGCTGAACTGAGTTGAGTAGCTTATCCATCTGAGGCAAGATTGGATTTTAGTCCATCCAAGCTGAATTCCTTCCCAAGTATAGTTCCTAAACCAAAAATTTAGTTTAAACATTCAAAGGGGAAGTAATACAAATGAAATATGCATTTGTTTATCATATAGTCTGTCACAGAAAAATCTGTTCCTTTGGCTCTGCCCCCAGATGTGCCTCTAGATGGCAGCACATGCGCAGTGCTGCACCTGGGCACCAGCAGGGGGGGATATAGTGCACCTGCTATATAAGTGCACACACAGTCCACATGTGCTCACTTGCCTTTGCACTTCTGGATATTACTTACTTGATAGAGGATTTAGTCTCACTTGAGATGAAGTCCATCTTTAGCTTATTCTTATTACCTAAATTGCAACTTACAATAAAGAACATTCTTATTTTGACCACCCCATCCATGGCTGGCAGTTATTTCCAAGATCCAGACCTCAAGGAGATCCTGACATATTCCTTCTTCTATTTTTTTTTTGTTTGGTTTTTGACTAACATAAGGACTAATGTAATAAAGTTAACAGTTCAGAAGTTTTCATAGAATTATTAGGCTCACTAAAGACAACTATTGTATTAAATATTAATCACAAATACATTGATATAAAATAAAATGTAGAATTGCTAGATGGGGCAACATATTAAATAAATAAATAATTCTTACAAGTCTATAAAATAAGAGTGGAGCACTGGCTCAGAGGTTAAAGATACTAAATTTGTCAGCTGAAATCTGACAGCCTATTTTGGAGACCCAAGTGCCATGCAATGTGGTGAGCTCTAATTCCTTGCCCGGGTCCTGCCCTCACTTCTAGCAATATAAAAACATGCAAATGCAAGAAAATCAATAGGTACCACTCTGGTGGGAAGGTAACAGAGTACTGTACACCTTTCGGGTATAGCCCTGCTGGCCACATGACCACAGAAAATATATTCAGATAACACTGGTTCCTCATGGCCAAGAAACAGATGAGCATTGCGCCCTAGAGTTGAACATGGCTGGACAGAGAAACTTTTAAATTTTAATAAGATAAGAACAATTCCATCATATGCTGGGTGCCTAGAATTTCATTACCTTGTAAGCAATAGAAGAATAAAAAGTAATAATGTTATATATCTTTGTGGTCTAGAATCCTTAAATAAGCTGTTATCATGATGAGAATAAACAGGCAGGAGAAAACTCAAGTGGAGATATTTTTTTCAATGACACACTTTGCCATGAAATTTGTTACGTGCCTACAAGTATTACCTGAACCATGGAAGGTCAGCTGTGATTTTGAGCCAATCACCCTTTCAGTCTAGCCAGTCTAGCCTGTCTCACAGGGTTATTATTGCAGGACAAAATAGGAGAAGGGAGCCCTATATGTGCCACTTGAGATCCCAAATAAAAGGTGGGCTACATTTCTAATAAATAATTTAATAATCTTATTGAAAATGAGATAACCTTAACCAAGGTCCCTTCCAGCTCTACTCTGACTGATATCACCACTAAGAGTCATAATTTGGATGCTGTTCTTAGGTTCTGAGAAAATTTGCATTACAACAAATAAGAATATTAATTTTTCAAAATAATTGTGACTGCACTAAAAAAAGAATGATTTAACCAAAATGCAAATCGGTATTTAGAACAAAACAGCCTTCTTTACTGATCAGTCATTGACTGCTGCTGCATTTTTAAAAAGTGATCTTTTTAGCTTTGCTTCATAAAGCTGGGCATAAAATAAGCTCAAAACAAAAGGAAACTGCTGTAAGGATTCCTTACTTGTGGTGTGGCATGGCTTCTGAAAATCTAAGAGGGAAGAAGGATCAAAAGCAGAAATTTCCTGGAAGCTTATTTGAGAATAAGCCAAATAGATTGTGTCTAGATATTTAGCAATCTATCAATTCCACTTCTTTCCCAATGATTACTTTGCAATTCTATTTTTCATATTGTTCTATAAAAATCCTTGAAAAATTTCATTATTTGAACCAATGTTATTGGTTAGCGTTTCTTTTGTATATGTAATATAACCAAAGCAACATGATATGGTTAATGAAAGGACACTTTTCTTGACTATGGCACAATTCATTGCCTCAAGGGGATCTTTTGGCTTTAATCCTGTAGCAGGGCTTTATTGAAGAATATGATTTGTATTTATTTCTGTAAAACATATGTTGGTTTGCTGATTCAGTAAAGGATGCAGCTACATTAAGAATGAAAAGAGAACTTCCGGTCTGGACTTGATGGGACAGGACGCAAAATCTGTGATCTCTGCGGCTTCGGTCCGGGCTTCCCCAACGGTGGGGTCCTAGAGGAGACTACGTCCTCCGTAGGGACAGGCAAAGTGAGGGGAGGATGTTTAGATAGGTATAGGGGAGCTGCATCTCCTCTGCTGGTCTTCTCCCCCTCCTGAAGTCGCCGATAGATGAAGCGGTGCCAGGACAACATGGTGGCCATTTAGCTGAGTCAGGCCGGGACTAAGATTGTACTGGAGGAGATACAAGGCAACAGGTGGTGGAGAAGAAGGGGTGAGTGATGATATAAATTAAACCCCTGAAATTTGGACAGAAAATACTTAAATCTCCCCAATAACAAGAAAGCGGAAAAAATTAACTGTGGGGGAGTGGCAAATTACAGCTTTGAACACACATATATATATTTGTTTTCGTAGATTTTCATGGGTGTAGGTATGTAAGTCTTGGTGTGATCGGGTCTTTTCCCATGTAGGCTTGAGGGTATCAATGCAACGTTTCGACGAAGTCCCATTCGTCATCCTCAGGCAGATTTAAGCTGTTACAGCTTCTTCTTCCTTTACGCTTAGGAAGAAGAAGCTGTAACAGCTTAAATCTGCCTGAGGATG
>JANHGC010003915.1:55745-70081 GCA_027560395.1 Boaedon fuliginosus | reverse complement strand
GTCACCCAGCTGGTTTTCTGCTTAAGGCAGGACTAAAATTTAGAATCATATGGTTTCTAGCCAATGCTCTAACCACTATGCTAAACAGGTTTTCTTATATACATAAATGTGTTCCATTCCTACTTGAAGGTGCAAAAATAATAATTATAATTATATTCTAAAGATATTTCAGGTTTAACATGGGCACTTTGCAAAATTGAAACATATTGGGGCCTTAATACATTTAGAAGTAAGAATCTTGTTTTCTGTACATGTTTAACCCAAGGTACAGTTTTAGGATTAGATAAAAACTTTTCTTTCTCTGCTCCTTGGGATTTTAAAATACATTGAATAATCTAATTTAGCAAAGTGGGAGAAAAATAGTGTTGTCTTATTAAACAATGAAAATCAAAATCTTGCCAGCCAGTTATATAGCAACAAACTGCACCACAATGTGTCATATCCAATGTGTCGTGTCTGTGTGTTGGTACACACACACATACATTCCCTGAATTATTTAATGTATTTCCTTCTAATACTTTTCAGTTTTTCTGCATAACCACTATATTGTATCTGACACATTGTATACCAAAGGTAAATTCAGATATTTTGAATAATAGCTTTTAGAAAGAATCAAGTAATTAATCAAAAATAATAACAGATACTAGGAATAATATCCAATGATTAATATTCAAAGTATATTATAAATATTTAGGTGGTGATTAGCAGTTTGTTTTTTTGCAGAGAAGATAAATTAGTTCTGTTACTTCTACTTTGCTTTTTGTGTCTTTATTCTTGTTCCACTTTTTAATAATCTGTCAAATTACATAATGTAAAAAATCTTTTCAGACCTTTATTCTGTCCTTAATTCCATGTGAATTACAATATGAATAAGTATGGTAAATATAACTGAAATGTTAATATTTAAGTAACTGTATTTGTCAAATTTAGAAAGCAATACTGTCATAATTATTTTTTTATATGTAAGAATTAATCTGTATATGATGTTTAGCTTATTTTGTTCATACCACTTTACAGGGGAAACAGCTGTATTCTTGCTGATGAAATGGGTTTGGGCAAAACAATACAAACTATCTCCTTTTTGAATTACTTATTTCATGAGCATCAGTTGTATGGACCTTTCCTGCTAGTAGTACCTCTTTCCACCCTGACATCTTGGCAAAGAGAAATCCAGACATGGGCTCCCCAGATGAATGCCGTAGTTTATTTGGGAGATATCACCAGTAGAAATGTGGTAAGTGGAATTGTAGGTTAATGGGAAAAAGAGATCTGGAAGTATTATTTGTATAGTTCTGTAACTTTAATCCACGTCTATACTAAGGAGCTTTTATATTAATTTTTATTATTTATAATTTGTTTTTAGCTAGACATTAATTAAAATATAGTGACATTGAATAATTTGATATTTGGTTAAACAAGAGAAAATAGACTGTAAAATAGGAAATAGATCTCATGTGAAATTTATATTTATATCTCTTTAATCGACTACAGATAGAATTAAAAACTGACAGCATGGTTGAATAGTCTGGATTTTGTTTTTTCATTTGATACTTAATGAAATGTTTTATCACAAACAAAATATTAGCCACTTTACCCACTATTAGCTGGTATTTCTCAGCTAATATATTTTAAAGTGTTTAATGCTTTACTGATAAATAACATATTGTATCATTTTTATTGTGGTGTTGGTAGAGAAATACAGTTTTAATTTATTTCCATTAGCATTTATTATTTTCAGATCAACTTTTGACTTGATCAGTTGTTTAAATTAATGAGAAAAGCTTTAAAAACTGAAAAGGCTGCTTTTTAAGTCTTGTGATTGAATTGCACTCCAATCTCTTCACCAGATGGATAATGGGTTATCAAGGATCTTTGCTACCCTTCTTTCTCATAGAGAAGTTAATCCCATTTATATTTTGTGTTCCTTTCCTTTTCCTCCATATATTATCATGTGTTTATATATGCAATTTGTGTTTGGATTAGTGGGTTTAAAATTAATTAAATTGTTTATATTAGCTGTTTCATAGATTTTTTTTAAAAAATGTGGCCTTGTATCTCACTGGTTTTGTCTATAGATAAGAACACATGAATGGATGCATCTGCAGACCAAACGATTAAAATTTAACATCTTATTAACAACCTATGAAATTCTGCTGAAAGATAAGGTTAGTAATTAGATTGATTAATTTAATAATTAATTTCTAAAGATTAAAACAAAATATTCAGAACGTTTTTTAGTTAAAAATAAGAAACTAGATTGATTGTTATGATAAATACCAATAACTACTAAACATGGCTTGGATGTTTTGGACATTTCTCTTCAAAGATGAAAAAACGAGGCCTATCATCAAAAAGAAGACTGAATCTTTCAGAATGCTTTTTATAACTACCTCCTCCTCCAGCAGACTGAAAGGGGACATTCTTAACAAGATTGAAAGAAAATGTGCACCTATAGGATCCATAATTTTCAGAATTATGGGAAAATGTATGACTTTTCTAAGGCTGGTAGAAATAATTTCCATCCTGTTGGAAGAAAAAAAACACCTCATCAATATTATCCTTCAAGGACTTTGGATAAAATGGTTTCTCTGCCTTATTATATTATTATTTATTTACCTGTGTAATTTTTATTTCACATAATTTATTTTAAATTGTTATGTTAAATATATTTTTCTTTTAAAAGATAGCATACTTTATGGGATTTTTTTTCCTTCTAAAAAGTCATTCCTTGGAGGTTTAAATTGGGCCTTTATAGGAGTAGATGAAGCCCATCGATTAAAAAATGATGACTCCCTCTTATATAAGACATTAATAGACTTCAAATCGAATCATCGCCTTCTTATCACTGGAACACCTCTACAAAACTCCCTGAAAGAGCTGTGGTCCCTGCTTCATTTCATCATGCCAGAAAAGTAGGTAATCATATTGCATGGCTTTATTGACAAACATATATAGTAAGGTTGCAATTTGGGTTATATTTATCTTGTTTTAATAGATAAAAACCTATCTTTCTGAACCACCCTGTTTCAGTTCTCTTTTATTTTGGGTGCTATTCTACTCAGATAAAACTTGATAATTTTGCTACTTTATTATATTTAGACTTTGACTTTTAAGAAAACCAATAACTATTAAATCAAGAAATTTAAACTGGCTGGTTCAATTACAAATTCCCAAGAAGGCCACCTATTATATACATGGCTGTATGGAAAAATCTTGTCATAATTAATTTTCACTGACTTTAAAGGGGAAAAATATCTGAAATGCTCTAGACTGTAAAATCCAGTATCAGTGAACTGATTTAGGATTTCTTTTTAACATAAATAGAATGAATCTCAGTGCTCATTTTCTTGCTTAGTATAAGATAAAAATATATGAATGGTGCTGATGGATTAGTCCAAATACCTACTTACATCTTTGATGATCAATTACATGCTTATAGAAACCCCACTAACAAGATATCAATATAAATGTCATGTTCCCTTCCGTAACTCATAATTATTTAAAGATGTACTGTTTGTAATACTAGAGGTAACACATAGCCACAGCTGAGTGATCATTACACAAGGATCACTTGTAATTCTCAAGTATTAATTTTTTTATCCTGAATATATAATACTTAGTGAAACTAATATTTGAATTAATTTAATCTCTTTGAATGTATTGCAAATTAACAGTGTGAGGATTTTTATTATTAAAGATTCTCTTCTTGGGAAGATTTTGAAGAAGAACATGGGAAAGGAAGGGAATTTGGTTATGCAAGTCTTCACAAAGAACTTGAACCATTTCTGTTGAGGAGAGTTAAGAAAGATGTAGAAAAATCTCTACCTGCCAAGGTTGAACAAATTTTAAGAATGGAAATGAGTGCATTGCAAAAACAGTATTACAAGTAAGTCATTTATTATGTTTATTAGAATGATACAAAATATATACAAATTGCCATGTATCTCTTGTTTTATGTTCTGTTTTCTACCGACTTGTTATCAACAATGTTTTTAATGCCATAGGTGGATTTTAACAAGGAATTACAAAGCCCTAAGTAAGGGATCAAAAGGCAGTACCTCAGGCTTTCTGAATATCATGATGGAGCTCAAAAAGTGTTGTAATCATTGCTACCTCATTAAGCCACCAGATGATAATGAATTCTATAACAAACAGGAAGCCTTACAGGTAAATATCCATTAAATCGTTATATTACATACTCCAAGATTCACATTATTTTGAGTAAGATTTAGTGTTTGTCAGTCAAGATGCTGGTTTTATTATATTTTTCTAGTTATATTACGTATATTTTCTTTCAGTTATATAGTTTATAAAACAGAAAAATAAATACAAGAATCAAGCCTCATTGCATTATTTGAACACAGTGGATCAGGAAAATACTGTGGATATAATTTACTTAGTAGGGCAAGGTCCTTTCTGTTATTCTATGTTCTAAGCAAAGGAAAATAAATGGATTAGTGATATCCATTTCACTTAAGCTGAACTCTAGCAAGAATGAGTGGCTCTGGGATTTGGATACTGCCAATTTCAAGTCTTTGGTGCTAGAGGGAGTTTTTTGAGCCCAGACAGATGTGCAATCTGGGAGTCCTTGACTCAAAAATCAGGGTGTAGTTGTGGCTAAAAGGGTCTTTGAACAGCTTTGTATCTTGTACCAGTTGTGTCTATTCCTGGGTGTGGTGCTCTGCTCACAGTCACTCATCTCCTAATCATTTCCCAATTGGATTACTGTAATGCATTTCTCTATGGGGTTGCCTTTAAGAATATTTGCCTGCAAAGAACAGTCGTCTTACATTTTGATCACAGAAATTTATCTCAACATTTTTTGTAAAACTGAAAACTGATTATTAATGATTTATAATTATATTAAGCAATTGAAATTATTTGTAAATTGGTTTTATGGCAACGGCTAGAAATCAAGCAAATAAGCAACAGGTCTGAAAAAGAAAGACCTAGGAAGGTGTACCTTTTATAATAACTTTCTCATGATAACTATAAGTAAGGTTGAATTGGGGACAATATGGGCAAGTATGTATGTAAATATGTAAAGGACAAATATACTTTGACCTTTATAGGATACTAGTAGTCCTTGATACAACCATTCATTTAATGACAGCTTAAACTGATGAAGGCCTTAGAAAAAGTAATTAAAGACTTGTGCTCACACTTATAACTCTTGTACCATCCCCATAGTCACATGATCTAATTCAGGCACTTGGCAACTGGCTCACATTCAAGATTGGTTGAGTGTCCTATATCACATGATCACAACTTACAACCTTTTTTGTCAGTTTCCAGCAAAAAAGCACTATTAAAAAGCCTGTTTCACTTAATGAACATATGATTTCCTTAATGACTGCAGCAATTCACTTAATGACCACTGTAAAATTTGTCATGAGATTAGGTTTGATTTGATTTATGACCATGATGACTTACACTAGAAATTCCGGTCACAATTGGGGTCATAAATAGAGGACCATCTGTAAATTAATCTAATAAATAAATAAATAGTTTCCACAAGGATGAATGTATTTGAAGAACACTGGGATGCATTCTATATCTGACTGCCCTTAAAAATGGACGACTAACTTAATTTGCAAGACTGGTAATAAGGACTAGATACCAGAATCTGGTATGTTAGTGCATCTTTTCTATTTCAGTATTTATTGACTTTGAGATCTTTAGAGATGGTCCTCCTAACTCTGAGACCAAGATGCAAACTGGAAAATTATTGATGAGAATTCTATTTTACTAGGGGTTCTGAGGCAATTCTCCTTTTTGGCTTAGACCCATTTCTCTATATTGTGTGCAACAGCAAAATATCAGTGAGTTGTCTCATAAAGTTATGTAAAAACATTGCTAGGTAGTACCAATACTAGTCCAAAGTGGTAGTTACATGGTATAATGAGTGGCTTTTAAAGATATTTTTTTAGTAGTTGTCTTACTTTTACACAACTTTAGTTTATGGTGCACTTGTATGGATTAATATATGTAAAGTCAAGATTATTATTTTTTACTTCACTTTGGGTTTGTTTGTTTGTTTGTTTGTTTTCTTAGATATTGGGCTTCTAGCAATTCTCATAGAAATGCATTAATGTTGTCTTGTAAATATAATCTTCCTGTCAAACATTTTTTTAAAAGAAACAAAAACAGAAAACTGTTTGAAAGTGTAATACTTTATTTTTCATTTAAAGAACTTAATCCGGAGTAGTGGGAAGCTAATTCTTTTAGACAAGCTACTGATTCGCTTACGAGAACGTGGCAGTAGAGTACTTATATTCTCTCAGATGGTGCGGATGCTGGATATCTTAGCTGAATATTTGAAATATCGTCAGTTTCCCTTTCAAGTAAGAATATTATTCTTTAGCTTACAAGTACATTTGTTTCCATTATTGAATTATTCATTTTTCATGCTTGTTTACATACTTACACAATTGTTTTCTTTTTCCATTCTCTCCCACAGAGACTAGATGGGTCAATAAAAGGAGAAATAAGGAAACAAGCACTGGATCATTTTAATGCAGAAGCTTCTGAGGTAAGCAGTTAATTGTCTTTTTCTTTTTTTAAGATAAGTGTTCTGTCCCAGTCTAAAGATGCACAAACAGACACAAGCAAGAAGTAAGTTCCAAAAATCAAGCAAGTATGCTTTAAATTTCCAGGTGCAAAGCAGCAGACCAAAGATAATAAAAAAAAATAGAGTAGGATCCAAGAGTCAAAGTGTAATACAGGGTTTAGCCAAGCTAAAATCAAAGTCATGGGATTCAAAAGCCAAGATTCAAAGTATACAGAGTCTGGGTTAGTGATGGTTGTGTCCAACAGCGAGGCTTTGCTTTGTTTTGCTGCTTTATTTAAATAGAGTCTGTTGATACTGCTCATTATGGGAGGACACATGTCGGCCTTATGAAGCAGACCTAACAGTAAACATGACCGGATGAATTAATTCTATTTCATTCTAATGTTACATTAACAGAATTTTGCAAGTCTGAAAGTACTCCTACTCCATGTCCTTTATAGTCCAAAAACTAGGAAGCTTCTTGTCCCATCCACATTCTCATTGTGGGTTAAACTGTCTTTTATTGATTGTTCCTGTTTGTATCTCGTTGCCCTGCCTCCCAAGGTCATTTCCGCATACCATTACACCTCAGATCCTGTTTCACTAAGAGCTTTGTAGAGCACCTTTGCTCTTTTCTCTTCATGGTGAGGAGGGAAATGGCAACTCAAAGTCAAGGTTGACTCAGCCTTCCATCCTTTCTAAGGTCGGTGAAATGAGGACCCAGATTGTTGGGGGCAATAGGCTGACTCTGTAACTGCTTGGGTAGTGTTGTAAGGCTCTGATAAGCAGTATATAACATTTGAGTGCTACTGCTATCTATGTTGTAAGTCGCCCAGAGTCCTTCGGGAATTGGGCAGCATAAAAATGTAATAAATAAATAAATAAATAAAAATAAAGTCCTATCTCTGGAGGCCAGTGGTAATGCTCCTTTTGATTACCGGAAATCCTATCATAACTTCCTGCAGGTCCTTAGATGGTGACTCTTCTATTAACTCTGAAATAGGCTGATAATTGTTGATATCCTTGTTCAAGTTTGAGCTTACCATAAAACGTATGAGACTAATAAAAAAAATCTTTAATATACTGTGTTTTTTTCTTGTACACATGAAGAAATGTTGGTGTGTTTAGAAATTCCCCAAACACAACAGGGTTAAAAATTTGTCATTATGGTAAACCCCTGATTTAACAGGCTAGTTGAGAAAGGAGTACCTATTAAGGATGAATGTCTATCAAATTAACAGTTTCTTGTAATTGTAAAAACAATGAATAGGTAGCGTAGGTAAACAGAACAAAGCTTTCATATATCATCCTGTCTCTCCTCTTTTCTCTAGCGGCTGCCAGTGGTGCAGATCTCATCTACCCCAATCTTCCTAGCACCTTTCTTTCTTCAGCCACCTCTGCCATTGACCCAATTCAGCATATATTTATTTATTTGCATTTTATCGGTTAAATTCAAAGTCCATTAAACAAAAATTAATAGGTTAATTTAGAAGTTTTTGCTGTACTAAATTATGGCATTGATGTAAGCGATAAGGCTATTATCGCTATGAGGTTGCAACAGAAAGATGCAGAAAACTTTAAAATTTCCTTTCATTTAATTTAGACAGCTTAGCTCACAAATATGTATGGTATCATATGCATTCTCCCATGGAGGGGCACGATGGGCTCGGTGGAAGGATGGGCTCCACCCCTTTTGCCAGGCAAGAACAAACTAAAAGTGATGGACCTTCCCTTGCATTTTCCACTATTTAATTCTTCTCTTAATTTCAGGATTTTTGCTTTTTACTGTCTACAAGAGCTGGAGGTCTAGGTATAAATTTGGCATCTGCTGATACTGTTGTTATATTTGATTCTGACTGGAACCCTCAAAATGATCTGCAAGCTCAAGCTAGAGCACACAGAATCGGACAAAAAAAACAGGTTTGAAATTTAAATTCTAATTTAATGTTGGGTATATCAGAACACAAAGATTTAACTTTTCCTGCATTTTATCTCTATTTGGATTCACTGAATGGTTAATGAATGTAGTTAAAGATGCCCTATTCCTGTGGTTCATTGCTACAGAATTTTAAGTACATATATGGAATGGTTTAGAGACAGGTAATCTACTAACAATCCCCATGGGTATCTGAATAGCACCATGAGACCAGACCTGATTTTTAAAGCATTTTTACAGTGATCGTTAAGTAAATTATGTGGTTATAAGTTGAAATCATGTAATCATTAAGTGATTCCATCCTCCTGAGTGGACATTTTTTGCCAGAATGCAGCTAAAGAAAGTTCCAAATTGTGGTCACCATTTGCCAAATGCCTAAAATACAAGGGCATGACATTTTATGAGAGCCAGAAGTGATTCAAATACATGTTTGTAAATAATAAAATGCATATTGTTCCATTTCAGAATGCATATTGCTCCGCATAATAACTTCTGTTTTTTTATGTAACTTTTAAATCTTTCTTTCTTTTATCCATAGGTTAACATTTATCGTTTAGTGACCAAAGGATCAGTAGAGGAAGATATTTTGGAGAGAGCCAAGAAGAAAATGGTTTTAGATCATCTAGTCATTCAGAGAATGGACACCACAGGAAAAACTGTATTACATACAGGCTCTGCACCCTCTAGGTATGTGTGTATATGTGTGTACTATAGACTTCCCTAAAGTATAAAAATAATGTATTAATTAGTGAGATGTATTTCTTTTGACAAGTATATATTACTGAGAATCCCCATTTGTCTTCATTCCTGAATTATTGGGATATGGAAGAAGATACCTCCCTGTTGCTTCATTCTTCTACAGCAACTGTTTTGTAGAGACGAAGTTGAAGTTGCTCAAAAAAGGGGAGAAAAATGCTGAGAGGGATGGTCAAAACAAGTAGAGATAGGGATTGAAGAAGAAAAGGATGTGAGCAAAATAAGATTTTTTTTGTTTGTTTATTATAGATTATCAGAGATAAGAAACCAGAGCAGCGGTCCCCAACCTTTCCAGTTTAACGGACAGGTGTGGGGAAGGAGGGATGGTTCCATGTGAGCATCAGGCACAGAGGAGGCTGCTGCCAGTTCGCACCGGTTCACGTGGACCAGTAGTTAAGATTCTGTGCAGTTCGCACAGGCAAATCCCACCACTGGCTGGCACCACCCCTGCTCCCTTTTCAGACCAAAAATGGTCCTGTAAACGGCCCCAAAATGGCCTGTAAATGACCCAACAGCGCAAGAAAACAGGTGGGGGCAGGGCCAGCCAGTGGTGGGATTCGCCCCATCCGGCTGAATCCTACCTCTGCCTTTGAGGCAAGTGGCTGGGAGATGGGGCTGGGTGTGATGAGTGACGTCATCCACCCAGTCACATGACCAACCGGCCATGTCTACTCAGCCAAAGAAATGGTTGTTAAGTTATTCCAGTCCCACCACTGCTCAGGCATGTGCATGAGCTGCAAGCACGTGCACACCACTTACGTGTCTGGGTTCCAAATAGGCAATGGCCCAGTAGTGGGTTGTGGCCCAAGGGTTGGGGACCCCCTGATCCAGAGGATCAAAAAGTCAATTATATCTGAATGTATTTTTTTAATATTTAATTATTATGATTATTTAAATACTGCCCAACTCCAGACAGCTTTGGGCAGCTTACACATTAAAACCTAGAAATGACAGAAGGAGAGTACAATATGCATGCAGAAGAAAAAATTCATACAAACAATTTAAAAAGTCTACATGGGCTCAACAACCACTCTGTCCCAAGGTCTAGGGAAGTAGCCAGATTTTTAGTGACTTTTTGATTGTGGGAGGAAGAGCAATATTGATCTCTAGTATTTCAGAATTTAAGTACTGTGACTGAAAAAGCAGGATTAGGTCCGAAGAGGTGACATTGTTTATTTGAGAAGTCCTAGATTCCTGAACTTATTGAGCAGACAGAAATATTGGAGATAGGCAATTCTTCCAATAAACCAATATTTGAGCTATGAAGGGTTGTATGAATGGTAGTCAACATTTGTAATTACACTGGAAGGAAATGCTAACCAGTGCAGCTTTCAGAGCAGTGATGTTACTATCTTTATAGTATGCATACTTATTACTGCCTGTGCCGCCATGCCTGTGTTACCAGCACTTCGGACTGGCTTCAGGAACAGCTCCATGTAGACTGATCTAGGAGGCTGTTTGTGAAATGACTATGGTGTGAATTACCATCTGAATGGCTTCCTGTTCCACAGTGGGCATAATGGCTGCAATGGATATATGTGAAGTCTGTCTGGACCACAATCACCACCTGGCTTTTGAGGAGAACCTATAGGTCCATGATGGCCCCCAAATTGCTGCCCTGTGCAAACTAAGGATGAAATATCCACAGAGCCAAGGGGCCCAGATTATAAGAATCACTCAGTTTTTTCAGATTTGAGCCTGAATCTCTTCCTCATCCAGACTTGCACACTCTCCAGATACCAGGATGCAGCATCAACAATATCACATGAATGGCCTGGGTTGAAATATACAGTTGAGTATCCTCAGCATTTCTTAAAACTATTATTCTTCATTTTCAGCTCTACTCCTTTTAACAAAGAGGAACTGTCAGCTATTCTAAAGTTTGGTGCTGAGGAACTTTTCAAAGAACCAGAAGGGGAAGAACAGGAACCGCAGGTACAGGCAGATTAACTTCCTTGCATTTTATTTATCTGTAATTCAAAACCAAAATTCAATGTATAATTTTATTTCATATTCTTAGGAAATGGACATAGATGAAATATTGAAGAGAGCTGAAACACGAGAAAATGAAACTGGACCATTAAGTGTGGGAGATGAATTGCTGTCTCAGTTTAAGGTATTAAGATGCATGTTTACTTGTAAATGAGCATTTCTAAATTTGATGGTATTCATTTTTACATAAGCATACATAGAACTCTAGTTTAAATTAGTTTAGCCTTTATTTCCATTACATCAGAGCTTTTAATGCAGAGGAATAGAAATAATTGAAGCACGTTTGGTCAAACATGCAAGTATTACAATTAAATGAATTGGTTTCTTTTCAGTATTTTATTGGCTTGGGCTTTGTACAAGACAGATAATCTTCATTTATAGTTACAATGGCACTGAAAAAAAGGTTCATGACCTCTCCTTGAACTTATGATTATGTGATTGTGAATCTGGTGTGCATTTACAATGGTCACATGATCACTATTTACAACATTCACATCTGGCTTCCAGCAAGCAAAGTCAGTGGGGAAGCTGGCAGGAAGTCACAAGCTGAAGTCACGTGATGCTATGCTTAACAACCATGGGTGTTCACCTAATGACTGCACAGAACTGATGTCATAAATTGGGTGTGGTCACATATTTCACTTTAAGACCTTGTTACCTAGTGACACTAGTTACCTGTTGGTCCCAATTGTAGTTGGTAAGTGAGGATATTTATACTGGTCATATAAAATTTCTCATTCTTTAGTTGTCAACCCAAATTGTTGACATGAAAAATCCAGATTTTTCCTCGGCTCCATAGTTACATAAATATACATCTAATCTATTTTATATAGTTCCTACAGCTTTATAGATTTTGAAGTTATATGGAACCTGCAACAAAATAAAAAATAATATTTTTCTCCTTTNNNNCAACAAAATAAAAAATAATATTTTTCTCCTTTCTGTTCTTCTAATTCTTTCTTAACTCGCCATTGGGGCAAAAGAAAAAAACTATAGGAGAATTATATTAACTTTGATTATGAGTTACCTGTGTTCTTGCTAATTCTGGTTATGGAGATTTGGAACAAAAGCATTGATTTGTCATCTCTAAAGATCTACATAATATTTTAAGCAAGGGTTTATTTAGTAATTTATATACAGTATTTTGTCACAACATGTACACTATATAATGTGTGCATTGATATTGTGTCTGATAAAATAATATTTTCACAGGTGGCCAACTTTTCCAATATGGATGAAGATGATATTGAATTGGAGCCTGAACAAAATTCAAGAAACTGGGAAGAAATAATTCCAGAGGTCCAGAGACGAAGATTAGAAGAAGAAGAAAGACAAAAAGAATTGGAAGAAATTTATATGCTTCCAAGAATGAGAAACTGTGCAAAACAAGTAAGTTTGACCTTTGAAAAGGGTTCCCCGTTGTCTTTTGTTTTAGAACAATTGTTTATTTGAAATGCTAAATGCTAAGATTGAATTTGAACGCTTCTTCACTCTTTTTTTTTTTAAAAAAGATAAGTTTTAATGGAAATGAAGGAAGACGTTGTAGAAACAGAAGATATTCTGGATCAGATAGTGACTCTGTCTCAGAAAGAAAACGACCAAAAAAACGTGGAAGGCCACGTACCATTCCCCGGGAAAACATTAAAGGATTTAGTGATGCAGAGATTCGGAGGTAAGGAGTACATCATCATAAGGCATATTATCCTAATTTATTTCAATTTAGAAAGTAAGAATGCTCCCATTATATATGTGTCAAAATGGTATTTTTTCATTTGTGAATGTGAAAAATTCTGATATATTAAAATCGGTTTTTATTAAGTTGGAAGTTAAAAGGCTTAGTTGAATGGTTCAAATAGCAGCCAAAATTAATTAGATTTGGTTTATTGTTTAAGTAAATATCTAACATTCTTCAAATTGATAAATTGTAAATCAAGAAATGATCACATGTTCCTTGTTAATTTGTACTGTTACACAATGTAGGTAATACAAAGTAAGTGATAATATTTTTATGCATGCACATCAGCTTTTCTAACAGTCTACATATGAACTCTTTCTGTGAAGACATTCATTTCTAATTTGTCATTATTCACTAAAATTGTCATTATTCACTAAAATTGATAAATATTTTCTCTGATGTCTGCTTATATTGATTTATTTTAAAACAAGAATAATTTTCTACTTAATTTATCAAACTGTTTTTCGTAGGTTTATCAAGAGTTACAAGAAATTTGGAGGGCCTCTTGAAAGGTAAATAACTATTAAGTGGAATTTTTCTTTTAACTATCTAGTTAAAAATCTAGTGAAGTATTCCAATGCTACTTTAAAAGACAAACAAAAGGAAAATATATACGGTTCTGTGCATGAAAACCAGAATTCTAGTAGCATTTACATATTCCTACAATTAGGGTTTTTTATATTTTAAATTCAGTAAATAGAATTGTCGTTTAGATTATAAGAAAATAATAAGGGGGAAAAGGCAGATTAAAAAACTAGAGATGTAAAAGCTTAGAAAACAATGTCACCCTCACACACAAAACATAGAGATATTTTTTGTATTCTTCCCCTTTAATGAAAATCTTTGGAAATAAGGAAAAAAACTGTCAAATGAATTACTAAAAATATCAATTACTGTTGAAAGGAGATGGGTTGGTTGCCTTTCCTTCCTTATTAAGAACTTTATTGAAATAAAATTAGTGTTTATTGAAATTAGTGTTTTTCCAGTTTTTTAATGATGTAAAAGGTTTGGTATATTGAAACCGGAATTGTAATGTTAACCTGTTGCAGATTAGATGCCATAGCTAGAGATGCTGAATTAGTGGATAAATCTGAGATAGATCTCCGGCGGCTTGGAGAGCTTGTACATAATGGATGCTTCAAAGCTTTGAAAGACAACTCATCTGGACAAGAAAGAGCAGGTACATAGTTCTTAGCAACAGTTATGAAGAGTTCAGATTACACCTTTTTGTTCCATAAAAAATCATAACATCCCTTGGTCGTGCCTGTGAGTTTATGAACAGGTTATTACTTTATTTTATTTATTTATTTATTGGATTTGTACCCCGCCTCTCTTCACCCAGAAGGGGAACTCGAGGCGGCAAACAG
>JANHGC010003915.1:25148-36423 GCA_027560395.1 Boaedon fuliginosus | reverse complement strand
CTGCCTGACGATGACGGATGTGATTTCGTCGAAACGTTGCGTTACTATTCCTAAACCTACACGGGAAAAGACCTGAAAAAACCAAAGGAAGGGTGGGGACGGGTTCCCTGTTCCCCCTTTCTGATAGGACCTAGTCCGTGGAGCGGGGTAGACCAAATCACTCAAAGGCTAAAGCCACAGGGCGTGCAGCTGGCCCACTACTGTAGATGAAAAGAAAATGGCGGCTGCGAGTTAACACCGGCGGGCAATTCAAACGAACGGCTGTTGGACGGCAAAATGGTGGCTGCCGCCAGTTGGCGGCCGTAACGAGCCGGCCCCAAGGTGCAAGGCTCAATTTCCAGGAGCCTTTTGAACCTCCCTGAATCGAGCAGGAGAAAGCCGGTGAGGCGAAGGTGACGCGAGACGCAGCCTCTACCTGACGGCAAGCCAAGGAGGGAACTGTTGTCCTCTGAGATGAGGCGCTGCTCGTGGAGCCTTTCACCGGGTTCAGCTGGGGCAGGAAGGCAGGGCAACGCTGCATGGGATGCAGGTAAGTAACATCGGGGGGGCAGAGGTAATGTCAGACATGGCCTCTCTTACCTGGGAAAAAAGCCATGAGGAAAGAGGTGCACAGAGGTGCACAGAGCACGGCACGGAGCAGGTCGAGAGCTTCTCTCTAGCGGCAGGCAGCGATCGACAGTAAGCTTGACTGCAAGAAGGCTCCACCAAAACGAGAAAATCGCAAGGAAGAAATTCACCAAAATCTGATCTTCAGATAAACGTCTTGCTTGGTAAGCGAGGCAACTAAGGACTGGGACCTCATGGGAAGCTCCACCCGCTTTTTGGTCTGTCATTGCCTGGCAAAGTGGGTGGAGCCCATCTTGTCACCGAGGCCATCGTGTCCTTCCACGGGAGAATGGTCAATCTTGCAGGCTGACTCATTTGAATAAATGTTAACCACTCGTGGAGAGATGAAACACACCTAACTGAAGAGAAAGCTGCAAAAACTTTGGAACTTTCTTCGAAAGAGTTCCAATACCTTAAAAAGAAAACAATAATTGGACAGTCCTGTCAAATTGGAGACAGGTTCAGGCACTTTTGTGTAAAGGAAATTCTTATGGTAAAGTTTTGTTAAAAAAAAAAATTATCATAATGATAGAAAGTGAACTATTGGCTCGTTACTGCTTATTGGCTAAAAAAATGAGTTTTCTTTAGGATAAAACCAACAGAATATTTTTAACATGCTACAGAAAGTGAACACTTGCTTCAAGGGCACAATTCAAGCAAATATTTTGAGCAGTTTCTTTAAGCAACATTCAGCTAAAGTTCATCAATGGTTAAATTTTGTCCTAAGAGACACTGTGATCCCCTAAAGCCCCTTGGAAAGTACTAGTTCATCACAGTGGGCACTGCTAACCATCCTTGTCTAAGACTCCAGGCAATTTATTTTTTCAAAGGAGTCAATCTGTGTGATTGTTTGATACTCTCCATCCTCCATTCCCCACAAAACACCCTCTACAAAACTTTTCCAACACTGGCATTAATCCTGCAATTAGTAAATGGACTTGCCAATCACAGCTGAATCCATGCCTCTCCCACTCCTCATCCTGATTTTTATGGAAGGAGGTAGCGGATATTTGCAGACACAGCGTCTGGCTGTCTGCAGCACCCCAAACCATTACATTATTCATGAAGCATCACTGTTGACTTAATTGCTCTGTGGGGCTTTAGTCTCATCTCAATAAGCTGTTGCTTTGGTTTCAAGTACTGCACTTTCCTCTCAAAATTTGGAGATTGGTTGGATTTGATTGGAACACACCTTTAAGTTACATTACCAGTCGTCAACTATTATATACTGGCAACCAGCAGGGGTCAGTAATGGCACAAAAATTCCACAGCATGATACGTAACTTTATTATTCTATCATAATTTAAAGTATACACTGCACAGTCACTTTTCTTTTTCACACAAACATATACTTAATAGCATAGCCATGAAGCACATCTAAAATGGTTTGCAAAAAATTGGACATACTGTGTGTTGTTTTGTATTCTATTCTTTTTCTGAAGCCTTCTAAAAGAGAGTCAGTTGGAGTATCTGTGAAAACCAGTGTTCCCCTCCAAGTATGTTTTCTCCCAGAGACCACTCATTAGCTTCAAACAATCCATATGTTTGGCATAAACTAAAGTTATTTTGATTATGGTGGACTTTTAAGAACCAACATTTGCGAATAACATTTTCTTAAGAAATCCCTCAGTAGGACAATAAGCAAAAAGAATGCCAACTTTTCCGAAATAGGATTTATTTCTGGATTTCATAGTTTTTACTTATTTGTTGTGTATTTTTTGTCAGCACATGCATGTATGCGCATTTTGGGAATGCAGAAAATGAGCATACACCTGTTTACAATGGGCTTACATTGTAGCTACAACTCTAGACTTGTCTAACCAGACTTCTTCCACAAATACCTTTTCACTTGGCACATAAAAATATGAAAAAATTCAACTATTCTAAGACCATCATGTCTCTCCATACAAGGCTGGAAAAGGGGGAGGGGAAGGAAAAATACAATAAGGTTGGCTTCATATTCTATGTTGCCTTATTGCCTTAACAACTGACCAAAGGCAGAATTTTAAACATTTCGAAGCTGCAAAAACTAAGTCATGTACTTGGGCCACAAAAATTGAACCTCAAGTTCATCCTAACATTCTGAGATCAGGCACATTTTGAATATACAAACTAGCAAGTAATTTTGCTTGTATTTGGTAACTTTCAGTAAAAGCTTATATTATTATGATGCTGTCACTTTAAAGCAGACAGGGAGGATTTACTCAAGCTCAACAAGAATTTGCATGTCATGAATCCAAGCCAAGCAAACTAGAAGTATGTGCATAACTAGGATAGAGTTCCGATCAGTATTACAAACCAATGTTTTTCCACTTCAATGAAAGTTACTGAACACACAGGACAATCCAACTAAAACCAGGCACAGGAAAATGGTGGCAACGTCAATCTTTGATATTTAGTCTCAAATGCTGGGTAAAAGCCCTGGATAAAAGCCCTGCTTGATTTCCAGGTCAACCATTGAAGTCCAAAAGTGCATCTACCATTACACAGTCCAAGGAATCGCCATGCCTTCCTAGCACAATGCCTTGTTTTGCTGATTGACCTTCATCAAGTGTTGCTAAAGCTGAGTGTTTTTAGAAACCGGAAACTCCAGCAATCCTTAAATTACATTTAACCTGAAATGTTCTGAAGCAGGCTTGTTGTCAGCCTAGTTGCTAGCATGGGAAATGATATTCTGCTAATAAGAGTAAGAAATGCTTGTTCAGCTGACAGTGAATGTTTTATATAGATTTCTCTGTGTCTAGAGTATATTTTAAGGACCTAAGTGCAACAATTCTAACAAGTGTTGGAAGGAGATATGTTCACACAGGAAATAAAACATTGTAAGTATGGAACACATATACTGTTTCCTCAGGCAAAAAAAATCCCAAAATGACATTTGGGCATCCCGAAGTTTTAACTGTGCCATTAAGTTCTTACTGGCTGAAGCTTCAATCACAGATACATCATATAATTAATAATAGATTGTAGTCCATCAAAACTGATATAATAAATCTGCCAGTCTTTTAACATATTTTCCAAAATATTCTTTATGTGTATGTTTGTACTTAGACCAATGCAGAAAGTCTTGCAGTTGAGCAACTTGCTAAACTTGACAAAGGAATGATTATTAAGTAGTCCTAACCCCCTGAGCAGTATCCATTTTCTTAATTTTCTACCTTTCTTTTCAGACAATTTAAAAATTATGCTCATTATCAATTTTTATGGGTTTTTTTTGATGTTGCAAAAATGTTTAGGAGTAAAATTAAGCAAGTAAGGCCTACCACTATCTTAGGGTACAACATTTAATACAAACCACTTGAAAACATTCATATAGATATGAAAGAGATTTGAATCCTAGCCCTCCCGCCCCCAGAAAGTTCTAGGAAGTCTTTAGGCCTCATTCTTATACATCTGGAAAGAAAAGAGACACAGCATTCTATGCGTGCCCTTCGCTATATTCATAGAAAACTTGTATTTTGTACTCATGTATTAGAACCCAAGTACAATTTTTAATGCTAAAAAGCAATTTTTGGAAGGAAGAAGAGATTTGCTGCATCATCAAACATTAGATGCAGTTGTGAATGCACTAATTCTGAGGGTTAATGGCCAATAATTGCTGCATTCCTGTGAAATGGAGGCTACTGGCCCAGGGTCCAACGTAAGTCCTAGGCTTGTCTTAGACCTAGGTCTACATTATCTACCTAGCTAGATTCTTGTGTTGCCGTAACTGGCCAAAAGAACGGCAAAAAAAGAAAATGAATCAAATAAAACTTATAAGTGTATGAATTAAGCTAGGCAATACTTAGAGGGCATACTGGGTATGATATATGTACAGATGGATATATGCTTTACATATTACCTAGGTACACATAAATAGTTAATATATAAAAAATAAAGTGCTTTCTATTAGGTCCTGATGAGAGGACATTATAAAATGTTTCACCAACTGCAAAGCAAAAAAAATATTACAATCAAAAGAATATTACATCTAACATACATAAGAAAAAGGATAACACAATTATATACAATCCTCTGGATGTCCCAGGACAAAAAAGCATCCCTTCATATACACGGTATATACATATACGTTCTTAATATATTATGACAATATATATTTTAAAACTTTGTTTTCTACAACAACCAACAAAGAAGGGAGGATCCTACAAAAACACAAGAAGCAGAAAGCTTACAAGTCCAAGTCCAAGTCCTCCCCCCTGAACACTGCCCTCATTGTTGGGGAAGATGTGCCATCTCTCCTTCCTTGGATGCAGCGCCTCAACATCCTGCAAGGCACTGTGTGCAGCAGCTGTGAAATTGGCATCACCGGTGGTGAGTAAATCAAACACACAAGAATGAAAATAGATGTCCTTCAGCAGCATTTTCTCATGGCACTTGGTGGTTGCACTCTCCAGTGTATATACAGAACGGGTGTGACTTGAAGCAGCAGAAGGAAGGAGCTGCCCCATCACTGGTAAAGGAAGATGCCCATTGTCATCAATGCGTTCACTGGATGGACAGCCGTTCACACAGAGCTGCAAGTCCTGGCTCTCCTCATAAGCCAGGGCCAGCTCTTCTGGCATGCGAATGGACAGTGTTAAGTAACGACCAAGCTGACGCACAAACACGGTAGTTCCAATGTACCTAGCATGCATTTCCACGTATTTGCCACTCACTCTTTCCACAATACGCAAGCTTTTGGGGTCCCCATCTCCACCACTAGTTGTGCCATCTACAAAAGCTGCTGGCAAATCATCAGTTACTGCCTGATACACCTTCTGGTCTGTACAGTCTTGGTAGGATTTAAAGATAATGGTAATCTGCGGGGAAAACAAGAAAAACAAGAGTTAGAATGGGACACTTCACATGACAGCTCATCGGTACGTATCATGGAATATATGAAATCCATTACTTAAGAAGCCCTAAAAAGGAACATCTATTGTTAAAAATAGAGCAAAGTAATTATACAAATTTCAGGAACGAGTTTGTCAATTCAGAGCGTGCAACATTTCCAACTCATTATTGCACATCTACCTTATCCTCAAAGTTACAAGACCAACAAGCCACTATTTGAAACAGCTAAACCGCTTAGGGAGAACTTTGCTACTTGAAAAACAGGGCTCCTTAAGGGTAGAAGTAAGGGACAAGATGGTTAATTCTGTGCTGGTGTTTCCAGCCATACCAATAAGGAGGGTATTCACTGTACAGAATCACAAAAGAAGTGCCTTCAATGTACATAATGATAAATTTACTTCATTTTAGACTATATCACATTCATAAAATCTAATGGAAACAAGCACTCTTATCTTAGTGGAGTGCAAAGATCTGTTCGGAATTATCCCAAAGCTGATGTGATAGAGAAATATGGCTCAGTCAATGTCTGCCCATAGCATAAGTCATAAATGTAACAGTACCAATCACCTGAGCAGTGGCTTAAGCAACAATATTCTGAATGGCAGTCTTCATAATACAGACATTTTCCAGGCAAATAAACAGGCTATGCAAGGCTACGAGTCCTCATAGCTGCTCTCTCATTTGTCACCAAACTTTTGCAGGAAATCTCCCTCTACAAAGTCTTCAATTATTTAAAAGAATGGCAAGTTGAAGAAAAATTGAGAATGAAAAATAATCAGAATGGTATGCATTCATATAAAATTCATCCATAAAACTTCAGAAATATTTTAGAACTGAACAAAATGGATTTTGTTGTATTTTCAAAATATTCACTTAGAAGAAGACAGTGGATATTTATGGATACAGAGTTCAGAGCCGTTGAACAGTTATTCATGGTTGGGGGATGGGAGGAAAAAAGATAATGGCTTATCTGTTAACAATTTCACATTTTTCTTCAAACCTACTGGTCAATGCAAGAGGAATAATATTTTAATTATTCTTTTGCTGAATTTATTATTCACCAATTTTAGCCCAGGACACTTCCCCTAGTGTAGGGGTGTCGAACTTGAATTCAGGGTTGTGTTTAACCGCAGGGGTGGGAAGGCATGGCCGGGATGGGTGTGCCCAGGGTAGGCATGGAAACGCCAATGCAAAAAGGGGAAACACTTCTCAATGCCTTCTTGCCTTGTGATCAAAATGCCACTTTTGCTAGTAGTTTGTTTTGCCAGCACTCTGCCAGTTAAAACAGAGCTCAGGAGGGCCCACAGGCACACCTCACATCACCTCTGTTTTTGGCTGTTTCCTCCTGCACACTGCCAGTGAAAACGGAGCTCGGGAGGGCTGTGGGCACTTCTCCTGAGCTCCATTTTCAACTGCTATGGCCTCCTCCAGCACACTGCCAGCCACCACCAGATTGTAGATCAGCCCCTGGTCAGTCCTGGCCAGGCTGAGGCACCATGGGCCCGTTCTTTGCTGTTGCCAGGATGGCCCAATGGCTCACCTTGAAGCAGCCCTCAGGCTAGAGTCTTGAATTTGTGGCTGCATTTGCAGCTCATTTTTATAAGGTCTTAACATACATAATAAAAATAAATGTAGCCTAAAAATCCTTACCCTAAAACAGGCAACAGTATGCTTTCCAAATGTTTTGGATTCAACTGCTCTTAACTTCAGCAAAATAACTAACAGCAAGACTGTTGGAAATGCAACCTAAAGCAATAAATTGTCTATTTCCACCATAGTCTCCTGCACTCAGAGCTGATGTGAAATGATACACTGAAAAGAAAGGAAATCAAACTAGGAATGTTTTTATTCATTCGTAATATGAATTCATTCATTCAGTTTTTACAGCTGCCCATTCATACACAGCCAAAACTCTAAAGAAAGGAGAAATTAAAACAGACTATTTGAATAAAATGTTTCAGGAGGGGAAAACATCAAAGCAAATGTTCTCTACATATCCATCTTACTATTTATGAAATCATATGTTTTAAAGATTACTTTATTCCCTTCTAAGGTCTCTAGTATTAAACTTCAAAATGCTCCCTTCAGTATTTCTCTCTCTTCCAGAGTTAAGTGTTTTGGTCTAAGATACGTGTTTATTCTATATTGCTGTGTTTCTTCAATCAAAGCATCTAAGCTGCTTATAAAGCTTACGGAACAACATAATCCTAACAAAATAACTAGTTTTCATAATCTGTCTCTAACGTTTTCCCTATTGAGTTTGTGCATCATAAAGCACAAACTTTAACCTTCTCTGTGGCTGCTCCGGCTCTCTGGAATCATCTCCCTGTGGGCATGTAGACCATGTCAAATCTGTTAGCCTTCCGCCGGGCGTTGAAGACCTGGCTTCTCCAGCAGGCTTAGAATAAATGACTCCCCCTGTGTGAAAGGGATTGTATGGTTTGTCATGTGTGTATTTTTAATAATTTTAGAAAAATGTTTTCAATTTTTTATTGGTAAATGTCTTTTTATTGTTAAATTTTAATGTTCATTGTTTTTTCAATATTGCTGTACACCGCCTTGTGTTCCCCTTGACCGGGGAAGAAAGGTGGGATACAAATTTAAATAATAAATAAATAAGTACTAAGATACTTGTATTAACCTTTCTGTTAATTAATATGTCTTATATTTATACTCCACCTAGCTTCTCAGGAGCCTTGAGATGGTTAACAAAGAATTGGGAAGGGCACCACAGAATATTCTTATCAGATACTATCATGAACATTTAAGCATCCCTCAGCTTTTACATTACTCTACAGTATTCAAGATTCTCTCCCTTCTGTCTTTATCATTCTCCTCCTCCTATATAACCCTTGTTTTAGCTCCACATATTTGCTCTTGTGGCACTAGATTGGAATTTTCCAGCAATTTCTTCAGGCTAAATCACTTAGACTTTTAGCTGTTTTAGGCCAGCTGGTCTTCAGTCTCTCAAATGCATAGCCACAGGCCATCACCAGGACCGTATGGCTTTGAAAGGAAACACATGTTTACATTGTCTGGTTTTGAGCAAGAATTGAGTGCTCTCTATTCTACCAGAGAAAACCACAATTTCTTTCTGAATAATCATGTTAGAGTCAGCTCACAATTCCTCGGGGAACCATACTTTGGAGATTTCACTAGTTATTGGTTGCATAAGCCATTCTTCTCTTTCTCATTTCTCTCAGGAAGAGAAGGGAGAATCGGGTAATGCAACAAAACTGGGAATAAGAATAAAAGCAGCTACTTTTTAGTGGCTGAAAAAGTCCAGTCTCCAGCAGCACAGAGATGGGATCCACTTTGTAAATTAAACTAATGCTCTTAGCAGAAAAAGCTATCAGCCTAAGGAAAAGAAGAGTCTAAAGCAAGTTCACTCATACCTAAAGTGAGAGATCGGTTATACAAATTGTGAATAGTTAGAGCTCTCACTTCCCTCTTGCTGATCCCTTCAGCCTCACCCCAGCTTGCCACAAGACTAATTGCCATAATTCTCTCCACTAACTTCACTTTGAGATATTTTCTCTTTCATTTCATAGAATGATTGTTTTGTTGACAAAACAGTTGATTCCCATATTTTAACAAATTGCATTTAGAGACCCAAGATGGAAAATTTAAAGCAAAGCCCCAAAGAGTAAGCATTTATTGATTGATTGATTGCATTTTTATGCCATCCAATTCCCGAAGGGCTCTGGCCGGCTTACAACAGAGATAGCAATAGCACTCAGATGTTATATACTGCTTATCAGAGCTTTACAACACTCCCCAATTGGTTACAGAGTCAGCATATTGCCCCCAAACAATCTGCGTCCTTATTTTACCGACCTTTAGAAGGATGGAAGGCTGAATCAACCTTGAACCTGGTGAGATCTGACAACCTTCTGAACAAGTCAGCAGGGATAGGCTGCAGTGCTACATTTAACCACTGCACCATGGAGCTGTTTCCAATGATGATTTAACATTGGAGAGGCAGCCCTGCTTTCCACATACTACACCAACTCTTGCCACATCAAATGGCCAGTTCCCTAGCCCTGGGATCCAGCAGACAACTTAGCAATGTAATTCCCAGATTCCCCTTGCTTTGGAATATGATCCATGTTTTGAAGACAATGGGGGAAAGCCATCCATAAAACCTTACTATGCCATCCATAAATCCCTTACTATGTGTATCTTTTAAGTTTCTGAGATAACACATGATTCCACAGAACAGCCCACAATTGTTCTAGCTCTCCTTTATTTTTGTCCTATAATTCATGGGCCCTTCAGGACAAAAATTCCCAATGTCTGATCTAAAAAAATCAAAGGGATAGATACCATGTGGAGAGACCATCTGATCTCTTTTGAATTCTGTTATTACCATATCGTAAAGATATGAATGTCCAAAATAAGGCCTACATAAGACATCCAACTACCATGCCAAATAGGGTTTGCCTTCTGCTGGCTACAAATGCAGGTGTTCTTCTCAATGTATCTCTAAAGCCCACATGATGCCCAATTCAATAAACTTTCCCAAGATTTTATAACAAGGATTGTTAAATAAAGAGATGTGATATTAGAAAGGGGTGGCAATATATTGCAGTGCTTTCAGCTGAACACTTTTCTCATGACCTCATTCATCCATTGTCTTTAGTATTGGCAAAGGAACCACGAGGAAGAAGATAACAAAAAGTTATCTTTTCCAAACATTTTATATGGCTTTCTAAACAAACAGAAGCTGTCATTTTTATGTCTTGTTGCAGCCTGTTTCAGCAAAGATTTCAGTAATTCCCATGTTCAAAGACCTAATATTAGTACTGGTACATTCACTTTAACTTTTTCACGTAAGTAGTATTTGTAATATCAATTGCTAGATTTCATGGTATAAACTAATTTAAATGAAAATTTTCAATCATGAGTCCAACTGAGTCACATTTTTTTCACTACATAATCAGAACTGCAAGGAAATTTGTTTCCATGCCAGTGAGAATTCCCATACTTCAGGAATTTCAGGCATGTTAAAACTTCCCCTCAACATGTAATGCTGAAGCCAAGTGGTGGGGAAGGGAGGGAAGGAGGATGGGAAGAATTCAAATCAAATCTCAAAGATGGCAGATTGAGAACCTCTGCCATAAATATGTGCACAATTACATCCATTTACAAAGTATAACCCCAACTACACATGTGGATGAAAGGTAATATGATCACCTTTCTTTCAAGAAGCATATTCCTCTACCTGCAATATATCAGTTCCAAAACACAAAATTTGTGTTTAATAAAAACACTTTTGAAACAATAGCATGGGTAAGGTGAATGATTAACACGTAAGTATTGCTGATGTCAAAGATAATGTTCTGGGAAGTACTCATTATTATACTAACTATTCCCAAAGTAAGCATTGACTATACATCACATTTAAAGTTAATCTACCTTTGGTGTCTGAAATTGTGAGAATTGATAGCAAGTTACCTGGAAGGCCTTAGATGACATCGAAAGGAAAATAGCGGGGGTGGGGCTGGGATCTCGATGGCGCTGGGCGCGGGGTTCGCGAGCTCTGCAGCCCCGACCCAGGCTTCCCCCTCGGTGGGCTCCCTAGAGGAGCCTGGGTCCCCTTGGAGGGGCGGACTGAGCGATGTGAGGGCGTCGGGGCGGGTATGGGGGATTCCGCTTATCCCCTGCCTGCTGTTTGACTTTGCTTCCCGCAGCCACCGAGGGATGAAGCGACGGCTTTTAGCCGCCATTAGTCGGGACCAGCCGGAGCAGTAAGATCGCTGGGAAGAAGAGGGAAAGATCTGGATTTGGGCGAGAGAAGACCTGGGAGTTGAAATGTAGTTCTAGACCCCCAGAA
>JANHGC010003915.1:0-25048 GCA_027560395.1 Boaedon fuliginosus | reverse complement strand
TGAGTTACAATCCGTATGTATATGAAAGCCTAACCTGCACTGTATGGATGTAAAGAGGAGTTTTTATTTTTGTAAGACTCTACAAAACAATAAAACATTTTGCCAAAAAAAAAAAAAAAAAAGAAAGGAAAATAGCATTATTTTATTCTCCTCAACTAACCTTTCTTCCTTTCTCTCTGGATTTTTTCCAAGAACATGCTAGAGTAAAAACATGAGAAACTAAACTTAAAACTACCTCATTATTACCCCATGTGTAAAACAAAAAAAAGCACATTCTCTCCCAAGCAGTTGCAAAATTAAGATGCGCTTGTCCTAGCTGCTGCTGAATCCTGCAAGATAAAATCTTGAAAGACCTAAATCTTCTCATCCAGAAATCTTCTGGGTTGTCTCATCTTGGTCCTGCCTCCTGCTTTGGACAACTAGCTTAGTAGTTTCTACTAGTACCATCTATCTTTCAGATAAGTGTTTCACATGGTATCCACTATAATCTCCATATGTGACAGCTATAGGACCTTCACATGTGTCTTGATACTCTATTTCACAGGTGTTAAACTAATCTTGTGATGTTTTGCAATGTTCTCATTCGCCAAGCTGGGGTGGGTGTGGCCTGCATGTGATGTATCTGGCCGCGGGCCGCCAATTTGATACCCCTGCTCTTATTTCTTCAGTATAACAGTAAACTGTTATACTGAAGAAATAAAAACGCAAAAACTGAATAGTGCCATCTAAAATTATCTAAAAAAAATGGGAGCACAATCCAAGAAACACTAATAAAAAGTGAGCAATTATTCTTGGGATATATGTATTTATCAATACAGAAATGTTTTTCTGGAGCAAATGATCCTCTGATTTGATTCTCTGTCTTCCCCAATGTTTTGGAGATCTTCAACATAATGTTGCTGATTCTTTTCACAGTCTCTTTCCACAGAGTTCTACTCTGCTCTGCCTTTCTAATTTATTATTATTATTTCAAACAGAGAGAAGACAGGGTAATCTCACTCTGTACATGTCAAGAAGTCATTCTTTGCCTGTAGAGATTTAAAGTAGAACAGTTTACAAGCTTACTCTTTGGTCTTTTGCTAGGAAAAGAAAGAATTTACTACTCTTGGATTGCAATTTACACTCATTTATCTGGGAATCCAATCAGTGAGTTCAATGAGACTTAACTTCAGAGTAAACACATGCAGGTTTGAAATGTTCCTTTTAAAGTGCTAACCGTCAATCAATCCAACTAGAGACAGTTCCATATGCACATATATTGCACATTACTGCAAAAGTGTTACAGAAGACTAGCAAATGCATTTCTTCATGGACACTAATATTATCAGAACTCAGCTATTTTCCCCCAGAGAATGATCCCATCTAGCTGCATATTGGGTTGCTCTGTCAATTATTCCTCCTTTAAAGGTTTTTTGAAATGAAACCTTTCAGTACATACCCCTCACCCTCTGAGCATGATCATGAAAATGCTTTTTGAAAGTCTCTGAACCTCCAAACACCATCAGCATTGCTTACTTGTTTCTCTGACCTAATCCATAAACTGCAATAACTTACTCTGGCACATTTGCTCTATACCACACCATTTATTATTAATAGATGATATTGCTGTGCATTTAAAACATCAATGCTTTTGTTAAACATTTCACCTCCCCTCCTGCTAACTCTCTTCCTAAACTACTTTGCTTCTATTCATTCATTTTTAATACATCTCTTCCAATTGATTCTGTAGCTCACCAGTAAGGTACACCTGGCTAAATTCTATGCCTCTAGGGATTATCCACAATTGAAATGTTTGCATTCCACACTTTACAGGTAAAGTTGAAGTCCAAACTCCATAGGTGGCATTAAGGAAAAGTACCTGTATCTTACTCTCCTACTAATAAATGTAGGTTCCTCATCGATCTTCTGAAAATGCCACAAATAATTTCAACTATAGGTAAAATAGATATTACCACAGCATTAACATCCTTTTTTATGCAATGTAAAATGTCCTTTAGATGACTATTCATTCAGGGCAATATCTAGTGGGTTTCCTTACAATGCAAATGCCCTAATTTGGTGCAATGCCTACAATACATTCATATGAAAACAGCTCCTGTAGATACTGAACTAAAAGCCTACGGCAAGTATTGTGTGAGCAGCAAGACAAGGTACAACTAGTACAACTTCCCTTTCACTAAACTTTTAATCTATGCTTCAAGATGAGTAGGATGTCATTTGAAAGTATTCAGCAACAAGCAGTTAAATTTAACAAACATGGCTCATAAAACTCAGAATACCAACATAACTGTTTCCCCTGCTTTCCAGCTGCTCAGCTCTTGACTACCTCTGGTAACCAGACTGCTTCAACATCTCTACCTCCACATGTCCACTTGATGTCACTGCAGACTAGCCAATTGCCAATATTAAGAGTTAGGTATCAGTATATCAACAATTATGAACATGTGACACAATACAGCGAATAGCGAAAACAAATACATCCTGCTGAACTTGTAAATTTATCCAGTCCAGGGATAGCCTAATCAATTATCTTAAACCTTCCAGAAAAGCACCAGTATATTATTTGTAAAGGGTATTGCGGTCAGCTTCCAACTTCAAAAAAGGTGCTTTTCTATTAAAGTCTTTGTGTTGAGATTATGCACCAATTAGTATCAGCCTTGTAATATGTAGAGCTACAAGATATAAATTTGAAATGATCAACTAACATCCAATTTGCACAAATTGTCCTCTTCACAAGATTCTAAACTCAGCAAATCAATGACCACTTGCAAACCTTCACTAACCATCTTTATTCCTTTATTAAATTCACAAGCATGGTAGTTCAGAATAACAATATGGTAAATTTTACTCATCCTATAATTAATAGGCGGTCAAGACCTGGCTTTGCCAGCGGGCTTGGAGCTAACTTGGGGTATAAATCTAAATAAATAAATAAATAAATAAATAAATAAATAAATAACTGTCTCCCCTGTATGAAAGGAGAGTATGTGTGTTGTTGTATGTTGGGTTTGTTTTAACTTTTATATTGCTTAATTTTAACGTTTTTCTTGAATTTTACTGAAATTGTAGATTTTATTGTTGTTAGATGCCTTGTGTTCCATCTATTGAGGGAAGAAAGGCGGGGTATAAATTTAATAAAAATAAAATTAAAAATAAAATAAATAATGATAATCCTAATTCCTGAGAGCAATTGAAAAGCGGTGGAATGTGGATACGAATTATATTCAAATTATAAACTAACAAAAACTGAATGTAATAGTTATTAATATCACTGTGTAATTATGTAAAATATTTAATCTATCCCTATGCATGTTAATATTTTATTCAAATTCAAAATGTGATTTAAACTCTTTTTACTGGAATCTTAAAGATATATCAACTCAATAACAGTGAACTTCCTTTATATTTAAAATTATGTATTAATTGATTTAAGATTTTGCTTTCATTTTTAGAAGAAAGTTCTAGGGAAAAAAATAGGAAATAATCTTTTAACATGTGAAAAAAGTTTTCCATGCTTTCATATGCAATACATTGTAAATCGTTGTTAAGTTTCTAAGGATAATCTCTTTAGGAAAAATAGTTTGAAGCATTTAATCTAAGATTCTAGTTATTCTATTTTATAATATTCAATGTATTTTATTGAATTATGTTGCAAGCTAATTTTAGAAACAAAGGATTCTCTAAAGAAAACTACAGGTAGTCCTTGACTTGTGAGCACAATTGAGACCAAAATTTATGTTGCTAGGTGAAACAGTCCTTAAATGGCTTTTGCCACATTTAATGACCTCTCTTGCCACAGTTAAGTGAACCACTACAGATGTTAAGTTAGTAACACTGTTGTTATCTGGCTTCCCCCCAGTGACCTTTGCTTGTCAGAAGGACGCAAAAGGTCATGTCATATCCCCAGGACACTGCAACCATCATAAATACATAAATACAAAAATATTCCAGTTGCCAAGTCTGAATTTTGATCACATGATCATGCTGCTGCAATGGTTGTATGAAACCAGTCATAAGCCACTTTTTTCAGTGCTGCTGTAACTTCAAATACTTACTAAACAAATGAATGTTAGTTGAGGACTACCTGTATTATATAGCTTACACTTTCAAATAAAAGCTTTGATTCTGCCCACTTGAAATAATCAGATAAATACTAAGGACTAGAGCAGTATTTCTCAACTTTAAGTTCAACTCTCAGAATATCCTAGCCAGCATGGTGACTGCAAAATTCTGGGAGTTGAAATCTATGCATTTTAAAAATTGCCAACGATACTAGACACAGTTAAGATTGTTGCTTCTTCAAGTTTTCTGAGTAAAAAAATCTGTATCTATTTAACATGCACTCAGAGGAGCGTGTTTCCAAGCAAAACTCCATTTGCTCCAATGGCCTCATTGTAATGCAAAACTAAAGGCTGGGCCATTCTAGAAGCTTCTTGAGCTCCAAATGGCGTTTCATTTTCTGCTTAGGTTTGAATGTCCTTAAAACAGAGATTCACAATGTTCAGTATTAAATATGGAACTAGACTGATTTCATTTTAGATCTACAGAGATAGTTGCAAACTGAATTAGGCTATCCTTCAAGAATGGAATGATAACAGAAAGAGCAGGTGCACAAATTATTCAATTCATTTTAATGCCTAAACTTTTCCCTGTTGTGTTAAATCACACACTGTGTTATTTTACTGTTCCAAGTTTCTTCTGAAATTGACCAGACATGCCAATAGATGGTACTTCAGGAACAGGTCTGTCTAGCCGGCATATCTGCCTATGCTCTCAACACACAGTAAGGCAGACTGCTGAACAGGCAGTTTCAAATCATGAACCATACGCGCCTCTCATTATTTTTACTTCCTGCATTTTCTGCCATAGGAGATTTGTAAAAGATACTGGCTTTCTAAGTGTTTTTAAAGGGCAAAACACCACTGAAGAAAATGACTGCTTTATTCAATTATACCTGAAAGATTCAATCCATGAGAAAAATTGGGAAAATATGAAGAGGAACAAGTTTCTATCAAAAGCAGTTACAAAGATAGCAACTCAAAAGATATACTTTGCAATATTATTATTGGTTGCTGTTTCAAAAAAGTGAAACCAACAATAAATAAAAACAATTTATTTGATGAAATGCTGGTTTTATCCATTAAAAAATATGAACGCCTTTTATTATTTGGCTCCATATTCTGGGGGATTCCAATAGATCCTACTAGGATGAGGCAGTCAGTCCATTCAGGGTCAAAATGGTAACAAACCCCAAGTTCTCTATCTGATAGAGTGAGTGTCCTAAAGTCCATCTGCAGCAACCATCACAACAGCATCAACTTTGGGGGGATGGTAAACAATGCTCAGAAAGTCTTAAACATGGTTCAATAGCAGCTTTTTCAATCTGGCATTGTTTCAGGTAGATTGGATAGAAAACATTTCCCATTCTTCACAATCTTTCTTGAACTGCAAACCAAGCAAAACATTACTAATGTTTCAGTTGGAGTTGCCGTTTTAAAAATAAAATTATTTTTTGTCTGTGCAGCCTTTTGTTGTACCCCTGCCCCCCTTTGGAGGGGGGTAAACCTATTGAACGCAATTCTAAAATATTTTGAGTGTTAAGCAGCACATAAAGCAGCATTTGAGTGTCTCCTTTACAGACTTGTTTAGGCATGTCAGTTGAATAAATACGCTGGATTAAAAGTACTCAAAATCAAGTACATGTATAACGTATCACACACTGCATGAGTAACATTCTTGCAGATAAACAACTAAAGGAACTATGATGACCTTTTATTACGCATTTTCTCAATACATGTGTAAAAGATCCTTCTGACTTATCATGCGTGAAAGTAATACATCACCCTTCACGTTGATACCTTATTTCTAGTGCCTCACCACCATTTCCTATTGAGCAGTTTTCTTCAACGAAGCATTATGCAGTTCTAGAGCAAATGTACATTTCTTCATTTATCAAGGAAAGAAGCGTAAGTGTTTTGCCAACACATGATCACAGCCTGGCTATGAAATTCTTGGACTTGAAATCTGAATAATCACCAAGAATTGCATGACCCAAGCACTCTGTAACCCTTTCCCTTCTATTATATCCTTCTCCAAAATATGAACAGATCTTGACCACCAAAATCCTATCCCTGAAAATTCTGAAAGCAAACACAAAACATCAAGTACTCATCTCCGAGTACTCTTACTCTCTTCTCCAAAATTGTACACACACTAGTACCTCAAGAAACTTTTTCAGAACAGTTGCAAATTGCAGTTGAAGGGCTAGCCCACTATGCCTTCTTTATTTGTCAAGAATCAACTTAATTTTCCTCACTGACAATAGATAGTGCACCACAACAGTTATTACTTTCTGGTATTATGAAAAAAATGTTAATCTTCCCAACATTTCTGAGCTTCTGAAGCTAGGCAATAAAGGGTAACATCTGACACAAAGCATACCTTATTTGTTGCAGTAGCACTGGATCCTGGGACCACGGGAACATTTGTCACCTGCACTGATAAATAGTTGTTGTCTATGAGCGGCCAAGCCCCTTCTACTTTACATGTCTGAAAATGATCCTTAAAGGTCCGTAGATGGGGATCTCCAAACAAGCCACAGAAAAAGTAAGTAGGGGGAATCTGCTCTCCTCCACGATAATCTCTGGTTGCCTGACGGCCACTGTAATTGCAAGGATCATGAATAACTTCAGGATTAGTAGAGGATGTTGGACCATCTTTAGAACAGTTTCTCTGGCTCATGAGATCACCAATCCCCAACACAGCAGAATGATAGACCAGGTTGCCGCGGCAAACTTTGGAATTGCGGTAGGTACAAGCAGAATAAGCCCGGAGGGCTTTGCAAAACTCCACATCAAAGCCATCAATGGCTGAATTCAGGTGAGACGTTAGTGATACAAAGTCTGTAGTGCACTTCTGGATCCGACATGGTGTCTGCAGCTGACAATCACCTGGGCAGAAGATTGAACAGGGAAATGTTAGCATTTGATATAATTATCTTCTTTGAGAAAAGACCCCAAATCCCTTTAACATAATAAAGTCATTGGAGGCGTGACATACAAGTTTAATAAACCATCACCATCTATGCAGGACACTAGGTGCATATAGATATATTGTAGCAATAGCCATTCGTTTTCCACAATAGCACATTCAAAAAAAGGGAGCCGTGCCCTCTTATGGCTATTCAAAAATAAATCCTACCAATTACTGAAGAAAGTCTACCTATTTAAAAGACAAGCAGGAATACATCCTTAATCTATGTTCAATATCCCTTCTAACTGATGGATAATTAGAAAATCCTGAATGGTTTTTAACTGATCCTGAATATGTCCAATTGGAACCACTTTCCCACCACACATGTTTCTTAGTAAACAAGTTTAACCGTATATTCAACAGTACTGTTTTTTAAAAAGTGTTTAATATAGCATCTGTCCCCAAACATTGGGGGGGGGGGACATGATTGTAAACCTAGAAGCGGTATAAAGAGCTTTACAGTGTACACCACAAAATCTTTATTTGTAGTTCCTTTAACAGCCATACCAATTTTATTATTTGAAACATTAAACTTTTTAGGATTCTGTGCTGCTTCACTACATACTTACAATAATTCAATTTAAAAAACTTATTAAAAATGCAAGATATTACTAGCTTCTAGTTGTCTGGCTCAATATTCAAACAGTGACAGTAAAAAACCCTTTTATAAAAAAAAACCACCCTCCAATCTCTCTGTACATAATTCACTAGCACACATTCAGCTGAAGCCTTCTATTTGTGCAATGCCCTAGTACATCAGACTACTGAAAGACATATCTTCAATTTCCCCAACTCTAGAAATCTTTTAATATAATTAAAATAATTTCTAATCAGCACAAATGTTGTAGTGTGGCCTAAGGTTATCAGATTCATTTGATTTCAGGAGTAGAACTGCCATTGTGAACCATTTTTGACCCAAGGAGGATAAATTCTCTAATTCAATTTCCTCCTTGTTGATTTTTAATATGTCCATCTGCAGCTGTCTTCATCTTTGTTTACCCCAAGTTAAGACTCACTCCTACTTTTTCACTTTCATCTTTGATCAGTTTTTCCAGGTCTTCCTTATTTTCAGCAAATAGTTTTGTATCATCTGCATACCTTAAATTATTTATGGTTCTTCCTCTAATCTTTATACTCCGAAAACTCAGGCAGTTCTCAGTCTAATTTCTGCATGATCACTTCAGGATACAGAGTGAACAAAAATGGTGGTAAAATACATCCCTGTCTAACTCCCTTTGTGATTCTCAACCAATACACTATTGCCTCCTGATCAGTGTACAATGATCTAATAAATCTGATCAGGTAGGTTGGGATCATGCAAAGCTGTCCATAGCTTATTGTGTTATATACAGTCAAAAGCTTTTCTGTAATTAATAAAACACAAAGATAGATGATTCTGATATTCACATGCCTTTCCCATAATCCATCTAATATTGCCAATGTGATCTCAAGTGCCAGACCTCTTTCTAAAACCAGCTTGTCCATCAGGTAATTCTTGATCAATGATGTTCTGTAGTCTCTGTTGAGTCTGATAAAGATACTATACCCCTTTTAATTAGTCCAGCTTTTTTACATATTTCCAACCAACCAAAAAAGCAGTTTCAAATATCCAGAACAGATCATGTCTTTATATGATCGAGCATTCTATGATAAACTTCTAAAGGATCTAAAAAAGAATTCCACACATGTAAAACCTTCCCATTTTTCAGAGAAAAAAGCTAAATATATTTGTCTGTAAGCATGATAAAATTTTTATTGATATGCCTATTTGGTAAGGAATATTCAGTAATAAAGCAAAAAATACTGTTTTGTAGTTTTTAGTCATCTAGACTAAATAATGGGCAAAGGAATACTGATAATATATAATTGTTTTAACTGAACTGAAATTGAGATGAACTTATGTTTTCATTTAACAGGTCTTCTGATGATATCCCGTGTGATTGATGCAGCAGCTTGCAAAAAAAGGGGACTGGACCAATTTAGGATTGGGTAGCATTGCTTTAAGTGTATTTAGTAATTGAAAAATTAATTACATTTACACTTGATTTATTTCCAAACTAATCAAAATATCAAAGACCAGTTTGGAGATACTCATAAAATAAGACACGTATTTCGAACAAAAATGATGACAAAGGCAAAGATGGCAAGTTATTTTCTATTAACCTTTTCCGCTAAATACTTTAAATACTAGATTTACCTACTTTTATTTACATCCATTTTTAATTGTAGTTTCCCTAAGTCATGTGGTTATTTCCAAACTCAGATTAAACTCAGAAGGGCACATAGGAATAGAATTCTTAATAAAGTTATTTTATTCAAGTGTCCTCACTTAACAACCGCAATTGCATCAGGCAATTCCAATGCTAAGCAACATGGTCATTAAGTGAAATATCATGTGACCATTCATGGCCTATGTCAGTTCCATTGAAGCAGTTAAATAAATCACCCTTAAGTGTGTTGTCACATGACCGCAATTTGGGACTTACTACAGTCTTCATTGACTCTGTTGCAAGATGGCTGCAAAGAATCACAAATGATGATCATTTTGACCATGGGATGCTACAACCGTTGTAAATGTGCATCAATTGCCAACCACCTGAATTGCAATCACATAACTAAGGGGATGCTATGACTATCACAAACCCACTTTTCCATTAACCCAGGACTACCTGCAATTACAAGTGAAATCATCAAAGCTATCAATTTATGCTAGGTAAAGAATTCTGGGAGTTGAAGGCCATACATCTTGTTAAGATTGAAAAATAGTCTTTAGATTGTGGTGTGTACTCTGTTCTGTTCATATAGGGATTTAAGTCCTAATGATTATGTCCTTAATTTAAATTTAAAATGTGAAAAATATGAAAAGATCAATTGCACTTGAAGTGTCAAATTCATATACCAATCATAAATCACCCCTAGACAATTCCTCCCAAACTAATTTCTGTTCTTCCGAAAATCATACAAATCATACACTGCCAACTGCAAATTAAAAATGGATGGAAAGTTATCACTTTCTTCGCTAAAAAGTAGAAAAAGAAATCATGGTTGAATTCCAAACAAGAATTATCATCCCACAAAGCTGTGTTCAAATAATTACAAAAATATAACTATCAAAATGGAGTGAATGGATGGATACTTTGGCTAAAATGTGAAAGAGTTGGAGGATGTAGTGCAATACTTTATTCAGACCTCCTACAATCCTATAACTGAACTATCATGCAATTGTAGATAAATTGTGTTTGTTTCTACAACTGCATTTGAATATTTTTCTCTAACCAAACCATACAAGAGAATCTATCAAGAAATTTATTAAGAAAAGTTATATTTGGGATAAATTGCACCCATAGTCATCAGGTCAAACTCTTCACCTTTATTTTATAGTAGTATGATAAGCAGCATGTATTTTGTCTATCACTTGAAATCACAGACCAAGAAATCCAATTTCATATCCAACTTTTCACAAAAGCAACATGTGCATGTTCACCAACACAGCAAGATTAATTTGTATTCCCAATCCTGCTCATTTGATTTAATTTTCCAGTTCACAAAGAAAGTCATGAAAAAGGGTTATTTATGAAGTTAGACTCAAATTCATTTTTACACTTTTTCAGAAGCCAAGGCACACTGAAATAATGCCTGTTATTAAAGATATATATAAGCATGCAATCTAGTAGTGTGAGACCTCAGATATTTTTTCAGTAAAGTTTAAATTTCTCCTTCACAAACAATCCAGTGGTACAGTACATGGAACAGTGTTTCCCCATACTCTGTAAAGATCTGCAAACCACTTGGAAAGCTTTTGGAAACACCTACATAGCTAACATTTATCTGCTCAGAGTTTGTTATAAGATGGGTGCCTATATGTTTTAAATATATAGGCACCTAAACACCAAGATTCTTGTTGGCCACAAATATTGAGGGGGGAGACTTTGTTTCTACAATAAATTGAAATATAAGCCATGAGTTGAAAATTAGGAATGTCAGAAGAGCACTGATTCAGATTAAAACATTTTCATAAAGCTTATTTAAATAAAATGAATTATAGTCTGAAAAAAATGCTACCAAACCCTTCTTGACTTTTGGCCATCATAGACTAATACTGCTTTCTTCATGAAAAAAAAATAACAAAGGTTAAGCTGTAACTAATCAATCCAAACTAAGTGTTAATGTTTTCAAAATATTAACAATCTATGGCTGAATGGCGAAATAGTCACCGATTTTGAAGCAACTTTTTACTACACCATTCTTGTTCTTCATCTTGCTGAAGTACAACTCCCATACCAGATCATTGTTAGCCTTTTGTATATAATTTTTTTTATTTCCCACTCCATTTTGTTCTAGATAACTATCAATTTTGTATTTAAAAGCTGAAACCTGGTCAATCTTTATTCAGAGAGAATAAGAGAGAGAAATCATACTGCTCTTAGACCCATATCTGTACTAACCCAATACCAGGAGCCTTCTTTAACCTGGTACCCGCCAGTTGTTTTGTAACTGTCAGTCCTCGACTATCCCTGGGGGGGCTTGGTTTGTCCTCTCACACAAAGCTACTTCGCAGAAACAAGAGGACAAGTTCCACCAATATATTTTTCAGAACCCAGGCTATATTAGAAAATATAGGATTACAGCCGCGAGAAGCAATCGGTGTTACAGCTCCTATAGAGGCCAAAACAGGGGTCTCCAACCTTGGCAACTTTAAGCCTGGCCGACTTCAACTCCCAAAATTCCCTAGCTAACAAAGCTGGCTGGGGAATTCTGGGAGCTGAAGTCCAGCCGGGCTTAAAGTTGCCAAGATTGGAGACCCCTGGGCTAGGAGGACGGCTTTGGGCACCGCGATTTGCTTTCCCTTCCCTCCACTGGCGGCGGCGGCAGATCACGGGAGCCGAGACTCTCTTCAGGCCCGCGGAGGGAGCGGCAGCGAGAAGAGAAACCCGATCCCTGCTCCGACTCAGTAAACACCAAAGGCAGGGACGGCCTAGCGCCAATCAAACCTCGACGCAGCCGCTCCCTCCCAGAATCCGGCCGACTGCGCGCTGCGGAACAGACGCCGAATTTATATATATATAAATAAATATATAAATAAAAAGACGGGCAAGGAGCATTTTTTTCCACAGCCGGGGAGCCCCTTGAGCGGGTTAGATTCCCTGGACTTGTAGATCAAAAACAAAGGCGGGGGTATTTTTTGGTGGTGGTTGTTATCCAGCAAGCCTTGAATGATCCAAACTGTCGCCCGCCCCCCCCCCTTTTTTTTCTTTCTTCCAAAATGGATTGTTCCAAACTTCAGCGAGGCGGATTCCGCGTCTCTCTCAGCGACGGACTTTCTTCAAGTTTTGACTTTTTAATAAATATTTCTCGATACTGAATACTTCCAATCAAATCGCGGGTGTTTTTTTTCCCTCGTGAAGAATCCAAAGTCTTAAAAAGACCCTTTTTTTCTTAAAAAAAAGTTTAAATACTCGAGACAACTCCCCCCCCAACAATCAACTTCATGGCTCATTTGATTCCAAATCCCCATTAAGACCACCCCGGATCTCCCACCACCACCACCGCGCGGCTGAAGAGAAAGGGGGCAGCGGCGGTTATTTACCTGCGTGTAGGAGCAGCCCGAGGCTGAACAGCACGACGAGGGCAGCCGAAGGCGGGGGGCGCGGTGGACGACCGGGGCGGCTTTGCTGCTCCTCCTCAACCTCGGAGGCAGCGATGGCGCAGAAAGGGGCCGCTGTCCCCATGCCCGTCCATGCAGCTCTTCGGGATTCCGGCGGCGGGGCGGCGGCGGGGCTGAGGCATGAGCCGGGGGACGGGCCTCCGCGCTTCCTCTTTTTCCTCCTGGCAGATTAACCCCACGGTGGAAAGAGGCCGCCAGGCCACGCCAGGGAAGAAGGGCGGCCCAGAAGGGGCGGCATCGCAGCAGAGGCAAACAAGGGAAGGAAGCAGAGAAAGAGAGACAAGACACGCACAAAAGCGCGTGAGCCAAGACTCCAGATGCAAAGGGTGAAGGAAAAAGGGGAAAAAGAAAGAAAAAAAAAACCACACACGAGGAGATCGGGCGATCTGAGAGCGCCCTCCCCACCCCAGGGCCGCTTCCTGCCCACTGGAAACAATCTCGGCTCCGCACACGCTCCCACCCCCGCGAGCTCGAGGCTCCGCCCGGCACGCTCTCATTGGCTCAGCGGGGCTGTCCAATTAAAACAAAGGCAGGCCTCGGAGGAGCCCGGATCTTGCAGAGCCACTTAAATCAGGGGTCTCTAACCTTGCCAACTTTTAAGACTTGTGGACTTCAACTCCCAGAATTCCTCAGCCAGCAAAGCTTGAAATACTCGAGACAACCTTCTGGGATTTGAAGTCCACAAGTCTTAAAAGTTGCCAAGGTTGGAGAGTCCTGGTTTTAAGTTCTTTGGAACACAACCCCAAGGGGAAAAAAGGACGGTATAGAGGAGCACGCTAGGCAGCTTAAAAGGTCGTTGAACAGATATTTCTGTCAAGACCCTGAACTTAGTTGTGGGCAGTTGCTCCCAATTCCCCGCGCGGTAACTAAACAGCACAAATCCAGGCAAGAACTCTTTAAAAATAGAAGGCTGGGAAAGCTTTCAATCCAACTCTGACTACTCAAAACAAGTCTGCAGACTCTGGTTGGTTGCGAGTTGTGGGATTGTTATCCCGGAGTGAAGGGAGGTGGGAGGGTGAAAGCGAGCGGATGCCTTTCAAATACACCAACGAGCAATTACTCGTAATTTTGGCGCTTCTATAATTTATGAGCAATAGGTTTGTTTTTCTTTTTAATGCAGTGACTACTTCATGAAGCATTAGGTCTTTAATTAAGAGAAGCACAGTTAGAGGTGACTCCCATTATTCCACATGATGCAAGATCTTTTTTTGTTCATAATTAAAATCGCAGCATTCCCATTGTTCAATAACTCATCACAGTGGGGTTGATCTATTTTTATGCGGATGTAATTGAGCTATTAAAACAATCCCATTTTAATATAACAAAAATTATATGGCCTGTATAATGGGGTTTATCATTAAACCAAATATCATTCAATTTATGGTAATACCTAGGAAATGGCAAAGCTTGCAGGTTTGCCAACTTCAAAGTGGCTTAAACAAGTTAATTGAGAACCAATCTGCTTTAGTGGTTAAGGCACTGGGCTAGTGACCTGGAGTTATAGGCCTGCCAGAGGCCTAAAAAGCCAGCTATGCGCTCTTGGGCCAGTCACTCGCACCTCTAGGAGAAGGCAATGGCAAATTACTTCTGAAATCTTGTCAAGAAAGCTGAAAGTCCAAACTCACCTAAAGTCAGCAACTGACCCCCAGGCACCAAAAATAGTTAAATTGAAGTAACTAATCTGAATTTTAAAAGTGATTTCCTTGTGGGTGTTAGAATGATGGCTAGTAAGAAAGCTATCACTGAAATAAGTTTTGAGATTTGAGAACTTTTTTTTCACCAGTAAGTAAATTGATACGAGTCAAAGCACAATGAATTTGGAGAGAAGCAACCAATGTTCTTAACAGTAAGGGTAAAATTGAATCTAATGCTCATGAATGGTATTAATGCTTACATGCACCTTTTTATCTACTAGCAATGTATTATTTAAGACATACAAGCAGTGGATTAAGTTGTTTGAGACCACTTGCTATGCAAAAAAAAAAAATGGAGCTGGATTTGCACCTGAGTGCCTCAATTGTAAGAAAAAGTATTTGAGGACCTTTAGAGTAAAAATTATAAGCACTGTTAAAAAAAGTAGTGTTGTATAAGTATGAAAGAGTTATGTGCAACAGCTGGCAATTTTTTCTTCACACAAAAGCAATTTAAAAAATCATACTTTAACTTAATTCTGAAATAATTTATTCTAAATTTTAACTGCAGCCACAGTATATGAATCATTATTTGTACATTGGCCATAAAATAGCTTCTGCTAAGGTTTGTTTATTCAGAATTTCACCCTGCTGAATCCAATGGGATTGTATTTCTGAATTGCATGTTCAAGGTAAGTTTATATTGCATTGACATCACATGTGAAAAAACATCAATTCTTAGAAAACTGCTTGTACTAGACAGCCAGTATGAATGAGCAGTCCAGTCACACATTCCAGAGAGCCAGTTCACTATATTTTTTGCCTGTAACTGCCATCCTTGTAAAAGGCTCCTTATCCTGTATCTTTTCTCTATGCAAGATCACAGGTAAAGCTATTCTTGCCACTGCTTATCTCAGTACAAAACTCTACTTACTTTAAACTTTTTATCAATTGGTCTATTCAAAGTACAGAGATAAGACCAGAAAGAGTATTTGCTCTTGCAATTGTCTTTCAGCACACAGAAGCCCAGGGAGCAAGAGGAGATGCATAACAAAACACATGTTGTGATTTTAGGATGCAAGCCCGTTCCTTTTGTTAAAAAGTCTTGGTTTCATATAAATAGACAGATATATGAATGTGCAACAACTCAAATATGCATGCAGAAACTTTGGTGTCTTGCAGTTGAAGTTACTTCTAATGTTCAAGGTGATAACCTAATCATATTCCATTTTAAACAGATGTTTCACATCCATAGCTGAGTTGTTTAGTGATGTTTTTGTTTAGCAAGTATTTATTGGAAGCCTCTTATATTTCTGCTTATACTCACTTCAGAATCTTGGGATTGGCTAGTATTAAAAAAAACTTTAATAAAACAAAACATAGTGGGTGTGGCTAGGCTAGGGTTGTCCCTAGGAAATCCCTCTGTCTCTCTGGCAGGATGAGGTACAGGCTGAGGCAGAACATGATTTGGTTGCTTTACTATGTCCATAATCTTAATCATTGCTTGTAAATCAATTTCTGTACACTATACAGAATTGTAAACTTTGAACTAATTTATCATACAATGACAGTTATTTGGGATTTATTCATATACTGTAGTTATGTTTGAATCCTGTTTATGTAACATGATTCTAGTTGCAATAAAGAATGAGTACCTCTTCCTTGTGGGTTAATTCATATAATACTTATTCATTGGGTATTATTTTTATCATTAGAAGGTAACAGTTTATACTTTAAAAGATTTTAGGGAGAAGTCATATATTACAATATGTAAATCAAGTATTCAATAGACAAAACACTTTAAGGATAGGAATATTCCAACCTCTATCAATGGTTTCAGCAATGAATATTTTTGTATGAATTCTGTGATAATGCATACACTAGTAGCTTACCTATAAGATGGAATTCCTTGTACAGTTAATATATTAATGTAAATGCATTATATAAATATTGCTGGAAGCAAATTCCAAATGAAGAAATATGTATGAGCTGAGATTTCCTATGCTACATTGTACTGCACAACAGTTTTCATACTGTAGAGGGCATTCTTGAGTTATTGTAAACATTGTGAAACATTACTGCTTTCACTTAAAAAAAACTACATGTCATCAAAAAGATTTTACAGTATTGATCAACTCTAAATGCAGAAAATATTGAATTTGATACATTTCATTTATGTACCTATTTTCCAACTACAGAATATGACCATAATATTCTAGTATTAATGTTAACCCTCCAATAGGACTTTTTTCATTGAAATACTTTGATGTGTTGAACTGTTACTGTTTGACAGATGACATTTAATTTTTGAAGTGTTAGCAAAAGTGATTGACAAATCTCGAAGTATGTAAAAATTCAAAACAAATATTAGCTGTAAAAAAGTCACTATTGGGTTCTACTCCTCTTGCCCCAATATAGGATCTTCCTTTGTTCTACTCACTATTAATGCAAATTGCCACAATTTGTCTACTAACTTAGATACCTTTAAAGGGCAAATGTTTACATTACAAGTCAGACCTTGAAAGTAAGGCACTTCTGAAGACACAATGTTACTTCCAGATTGGGTATGGCATATTTCTAAATACAAATAGCAGAAGCAAACTAACAGGAAAGGATGTCTGTATTTCCTACTTATGAGCATCCTACACTTTTTTACATGATCACTATAAGCAACAAAATACTAGATTAAGATAGATTTGCTCTGATCCAGAAGGAATATTTTTATAATGCTAACAGTTTAGCAATAAGAAGACCTTTAAGTGCCAGAGTCAATTATGTTCTACATAACTTAATGGAAAGAAAATGTTGTTAGTACTTACATTCTGAGTAAGTAATGAAGTCTTAATAAAACTGATTTATTCTCCTGTGAGCTATGACTAAAATATATGTATTTCATTGTTTGGGTGTAGTCTTGACTTTGAGAAAAGACAATAATATCACAAACATTTTTTCTCCTTACAAGGAGAAAATTGTTTTCTTATTTTATATCCTCTTATTTTGTTCAATAATGGATCATCCATTTTCCCAAATGATTAGCAACATTCAATTATTTAATTTTTATAGATTAATCATTATCAAATTCCAGATGCCCAGAGTACAGTTATAATTTATTTTGAAATAAACCATGTTTGTTTTAGCAACTTTGTTTTTAAATACTATTACAAGTTTTTGAGAAATGGGATAAGTTTTAGTATTTTATTGTGAATAGATTATACTGAAATGTTAAGGATTTCATTTGTAGTTAAGTTGTTTAAAGGATCCTTTTACATTTAAAATAATATTTCTTATATGTGCAATATAAGATCTAGTTTGCCCTACAACAACTCAGAAGGTTAGGTTCAAAGAGTGTCTGGCCCAAAGTTACCCAGTAGACTTTATTCCTTAATCATCTTCCCCCTCCTCCCCAAAAAATCCCAATATTTTCTAATTGGAGTGGTAATGCTATTTTTAATTCTATAGATATTTCGTTAGGAATAAAATCTACTGAACACAGACTACTGAACTTTCCAGTAAAAATACATAGAATTCGTTAATTTCTTTTAAGAAAAGGGATCTCTACAAATCCTAAATAAGGTGAGAAAGGGAATACAACTGAATCATCACTGCACATAGCTAGATACATATGCAAGGGACATTAGTTGTTTCAAAACAATCTCTGATTTCATTTCCCAACCCCCTCCATTATCAGTTTAACAGACACACCATTTAATTCCCATGTGCTGAATTTTTTGCCAAAACAAATATCTCTCTGAAAGTTGACTAAGGAGCTGGTATTTGGGAAAGGAAAGGCAACTAGAGAAATGGAGTTTCAAACTGGTTACTTCAGGATAAAGGCTAGCTGCCCTTTGTAACTCCTGCCATTGCCATTGTTTTGCTCTTCCACCCTACTAAGAAAGTATCAGTGTGCATTCACACACATAATAAAAAGTGCTGAATAAATCTGCCTTGAAATACTTGGCTACTTACATCATCATCTTTAACTCTTCCTGTGCTGAGCAGATTGTGGAGCGTGTTATACTTGCATGAAAGAGGAGAGGACACTTGGTAAGTCAGGACCTGATCCGCAATTGCAAAGACAAACAAGATGAAAATTAAGATGCAGCAGCAATATGGTCCTTTTTTCATGGCCAAAGGAAAAAATAGGGGAGGGGGGGCTTGCAGCTGGGAACTGGAAAAATGCAGAGTAGCAGGTGCAAAAAGCATTTGGGAGCTGCTGGCCAGCAGGGGAAACAATTCACTTCCTTCCCATTTATCTCAGGAAACCAGCACCCTTGTCTTGCTGAAACAGAATTAACCTCTCACGAACCAGGCAGCATTAAGAGATTTGTAGGGTTCTTAATATGTCTCAGGATAGCTTCTTTCATTCTGATTTTCCTTTTCTTTAAAATGTGGGCAAGACATGACTGCCCAAACTGGAAAATCATTTTTGAAATTACCAAGGGCATCACACATTGTAAGTCTTATGACACCTTAAATAGAATTGAAGGAGAAGGGTTATTACAATCAACTGTAAAAATTTGAGAAGGTTACTTGGTGCTTTTTAAATTCCAGCATAAAAAAAACAGACAAAAGTAAACTATATTACCATTGATTCCCCACTCCCCCCAAAAGAACTATTATTTTCTACTTCCAAGACAAAATCATGTATTTATCAATTTACTATAGTGTGTAGATCAGCCTGCTTTATGACCTGTTTTGTTTAGAACACCCTACAGAATCAGCCTGCTTGACTGAGCAATTCAAATTCTACAGACATTTTATTTCGGATAACCTCCTGTGACATTTTTGGAAATTCCAAGTAAATGTAGATTGAGATCGGGCTATTAGATCACCCTGCAGTGCTCTCCCTAATGATCGACCGCGGGAAAAGGGATTTGGAGATAGCTTCCGAGGCACTTTGCCCACAACTTCATTCTCGGCAAAGCAAAGCTTAGGTCTGGAGAGCGAAAGAAACCGCGAAAACAACCAGCCTTCTTCCAAACGAATCCACGCTTGTACACCTGAGCCACAGTTTGTTGGCGATGACATCCAAAGAAATGGAAAGCGGCTGGCTCCGAATAGCCTTCCTCCCCCCACTCCAATTTCTCATTAAAAATTAAGAGTCTTTCGCTACTGATTGCTACAGATGCGAGAAGGGGAGCGGGCCCGCCTTTTCGTAAACATGGTTATTATCTTTACCGAAGTCCTGCTTCAATAGACCACCCCGTTCCTACAGGACTATCCCGCCGCAGAAGAGGCAGGCCGGGAGATCGGTCCCACCTTGTCCTTCAGGGTCGCCTTCTTCAGGTGAGAGCGGCCACCCTTCCGTAAGTGAGGCTCCAGGAGCGCGCTTCGGATCCCGGCGCGGGTCTCCGGCGGCCTCAGCGCAGCTGCGTTCATTCCCGGGCGGCGGACGTGAGGGACTGAGCCAGGCAGCTGCGCTCAGCTTTGCGCTGGATACCCTGCTTTTCCCGCCGGCGCGCCAGCTCCAGGTGTTGGGTTTGCTCAAGGCGGATTCCCGCCACTGCGCCTTCCCAGGAGCCTGATCCGCTTTCCCGCTTCCAAAGTTAAGGAAAAGCCGGTGGAAAAAAAAGCAAAAACACCCCCCGCCCCGCGGTTTTCCTCCGCCGTCTCCTCCTCTCCCCCGCCCCAGCGGCGACCAAACAAAACCACTCACCGCAAGCATCGCCTCGTTAGTTTCTCGCCGAACTTCTCCCCCCTCCCCTCTCTCCCGCCTCAGCCGAGCCGCCCGCCACAACAGGAGCGCACGGTGCAGAAGGCACCTCCTCCCGCCCTCTGATCCCAAGGCCCGGAGGGGCGCCTCCTGCGCCGCGTGGCCGGCGAACGGCCGCGACTCTGTCGTCGCAAAGCACGACAGATCCTCTTCGCTTGGTTTGAGTTTTGACACAAAGGGGGGAGGGAGGGAAAGAAGGGGGAGGGGGGCGCTGTCGTCTCAGCTACTCTGTCACCGGGATCTAAAGGAGGCAACGCACGTGGGCTCGGAGCTACTTAAGGAGCACAGCGAGCCCTCGACCTGCCTCGCCGCCGCTACCGCCCCTCCCCGCCCGAAACCACCACAATGTTACCCGTACATCTGGATCATTGAAAGGTGATCCTGCCGTCTTTTTCAACATGCTCTCTTTTCTTTCTCTCTGCCCTCACTTCCCACCAGTTCACGGTGCACTTCATCTTACTCTCCCCAGTACTTCTACCTGCATGCTTTCTGGATTACAACATTCTTTTAAAATTAAAAATTCATCGGTTCTATAAAACAAAGCAAAACATCTATTACTAACACTCTTGGGTCTGCTCTTAACTTTTAATTGGGTGAAACTGCGTTCATACGGCAACCATTTTTGAACCAAGGTACCACAAATGGGCTTACAGAATCTACCTCCACCCCCACCCATAATTCCCATGGAATTAAAATCTGGCAAAGTTTCGGCTACTACAGTGCTCTTGTGTGCTATGTTGCCATGGCCACATCATCATTTCCAGTACTCTGCTTCCTATAAGGAAAGTCAATGGGGAAGTCCCCAGAAAGTCACAGGTTGTTGCTGCTCCCAGGTTTGGTTTGGCTTTTTTTTTTTTTTCCCCTGCCTGTGATCACTTTGTTTCTCTGTTTAGGTAGGGAAATAATTCTGAAGCAATGACTCAGTAGTTTATGGATTGCCTAAAACAAAGCCCCAGACAAGGTCAAAAGTGATCACAAGTATACCGGTAATCTAATTTATCTCTGAAAGATGAGACTTTGCCTTGCCGCATATCTACAAACAGTCATTTCTAACTTTCATAGTGTTAGTCTTGTGAGGTAATCTAGACAAGAAGCACAAGCAGGAGTACTAGTTTTTATTGTAAAATTATATTAACACTCTTACAAGGTGAACTACCTCTTCCATTTCTCACTTTTACTGTCTCCTAGGGAAGACCCCTCTGAGATGCTTTTGTCTCTATTGCATTGCTTCCTCTTGTCCCCCAAGGTCATCCTCACATACCATTACACATAAAGCGTTTATTCTTATGTTGCCTTATCTTGATTCCTTAAAAGCAAATAATAGTCACATACAATCACCAATAGGCAAGATTGGCTTTTGTATGTCTTTCCAAATTCATTTGTATTAAGTGTCTATAGTTCTTCTTCCAGGCAGCAATAGTACACTGTCAGTTTACAACAACTCTGCTTGCAATCTGCCTATCTTTTTATTTGGGAATAAGTTCCATTTGAACTGAATTGTCATATTTTTCAGTAGATATATGTTATTATGCATTAAAAGAAGCACCAGATAACTTACAGAAGTAAGCAACTTTGCACAGGTGAATATATTTGGAATTTGGAGAATGTTTTTCTTGTTGCCATTCTCACAAAACTGCCATGTTGTGTGCAGTTTCAAAGAGAAGACAGGCTACTCCTAACTTCATGGTTTTTTTTAAATGCAAGTTTCAATGGAAATGTTATGGGGACCTTCCTGGGATTTGGAGACCTATGCTCCAGATCCCAGGAAGCTTGAAAAAGGTTACTTGGTCTGGAGATCAGTCACTGCAAATCATTTTTATTTAGTTCATTGTTTCATGGATAAATTGTTTTAATCTGCTTCGAGATGAAAATTGGGAGGATACAAATGCAATGGCAGCAGTAGAACCTTTAATGTTGTCTAACAGACTTTTGAGACCGTGGGACCCGACGAAGACAAGGGTTCCTTTCCTTGTGTGTTTAACATGTGTACTCCCTGGAAAGTCAACCAAAAGAGGAACACAGGTGGATCCAAATAACAGTTCTGGCCCACTGGGTAGAGGTTTTCAATTGCTGGAATTAAACCAGGCATCCAAGAAATTGTAGCTGTCACCCAATAAAATCAATAAACAAGACAATGGAGTCAGACAATTCCCAGGAAGGACCTACTAAACTACAGACAAAAAAAAATAGAACAAGAGAATACTACTGATTGTCATCTATAGATCACAGCTCAAGCCACTCAAACACATTATTAATAAGCTACAATCCATCTTGGACAATACCACCACTCCTCAGATACTGAATGGCAAGCCCGTACTTGCACGCAGACAACCAGTCAACTTGAAACAAATTCCCACAGCAACAATAGAACAATGATATTAATATGGGAACCAAACACATATCCATACCGGCAGCTCCATCCCAGGCCTCAACTTCACTCACAGGATTTGGGGTTCCTTCACATGCTCTTTTAATGTATATCCATCTTCTGCCAACAGTGCCCATCTAAGATTATTCTTGGGACAAACAAATCACACTTTGAAGAAAATGGAAATTCTGGTACCATTATGGTATAAGTCATTGGTGGTGAACCTTTTGCCACTCTGCGTGCATGTGCCCCCCATCTCCCGACATGCGCATGTGCAACCCACCACACGCTCCCACGTCTTCCCCTTTGCCTTGTTTGGAAGCACAGCTGATGATCGGATCAGCTGCGTTTCAACTCTGGAGTAGCGTGCGCATGCGCAGGGGGTGGGAGGCAGGGGGTCATGCACACATGCATGGGACAGGGGAGTGCAGGGAAGTTGCACGCACATGTGCGCGCAACTCCAGACCTGAGAGACAGATCAGCTGTGCTTCCAAACAAAGTAATACAGACCGCCATAGAGCAGGGATGGGTAGGCTGGACCACTTCAACAGCAGCATGCGTGCCCAGAAGGATGACTCTGCATGCCACTTCCAGTATGCATGCCATAGGTTCGCCACCATGGGTATAAGTCAAAACTACCTTTATTCAGACCTTGCGCAATATGATGTGGGCTCTTGGTCACTTGCCTTGCTCACTGCTGCCCCCTAGGACTATTCATTTATGGAGTCTCCTTGCTCCTGTAGATATAACCATGACTTCTGCTGTAAGTCAGAGGAATACATTTTACTTTTTAAAACAGTGATCTTATTTTAAGTGTATGTATGTACATATGTACATTTGGGGACCCTATGTAGTCTGAAACATCAGAATATCCATCCCTCCTGCCTAATTATTTCAAATCACAATTTCTCCAGAGGCTTTTGGTATATAAAACAAAGACTCCTGTTCCCAAAAAGCTTCTTGTACAAAATAGTCATGGCAATACATACAGCATCACCATATAGAGCTGAGAGACTACTGCTTAGAAAAGATAACACAGAGATTTTACTCCTCCATCCTCAAAATTTACACTGGCAATTAAGAAAGCTGTAGCTTTCATTCTCTCCCTTCTTTATCCCTCTACTACCATGATGAGCATAAAAATCATCCTATAATGAAATGATTAAGAAGAGTTTGAAATTGTTTTGAATTTCAGAAAGCTCCCCTCTGAGCCTGTTTACCAATGCAGCTCCAGCCTCTTTCTGACTCCTTTCTCATGTCAGAGTTTTTTACCTAGAAAAAAGAGAATTTCAGTAAGGTTAGTAGAGTCCCTTTCTCCAGAAAGATTAAGCAGCATGCCTAAGTACTTAGCTTGTTAGGATTAAAGTAAACATGAGATAAACACATTGTAATTCAGTCCAGAGTTGCCCCCTTTGTTGTCATTATCATCACAAGGGACCTTTGCTTTGGCAGCCATTTGTTAGTTGATCCTTGTCTGATTTGCAACTTAGAAGAATGATCCCTTATGAGGTTACTTTTGGGCTTTCAGCAACTGGAAACATTGAAAAGGAAGAGGCAGAGAAACCTGTCCATCTCATTTGGCTATCCTTCGAAGTTTAAGAAGAAAAAAGTTTCACCATATTTTTATACAATGCTAAACAGGCTTCCTTTGACTTGCTTGGCACACAGTGATCTGATAAATGCAGGCAAGACATTTATTTACAATTAGTGCACTTTTGATATGTTTGACTCCAGTTCCTATTATCCCTGGTCAGTCTAATATGTTGGTACGGCTGATAAACTAAATTTAGGGATTCAATAGCAATACCTATTGATCCAATCTGGTTCAGTCACAGGCCCAGAGTTTTTGTCTTCTGAGCTTCCAACACAGATTGGATCCTGCAGCATTGGATCCTGCAGCATTATCCTGGGACGCATATATTCACCTTCATTCGTGAATAGCAGTAGCCCTTATTAGCCCTTATATAGTATATTGCTTTATAATGCTTTACAGGTCTATGCTCTAGTGTCTCAGCAGTTAACAGAGTCAGCATATTGCCCCCCAACAATCTGGGTACAACAATCTGGGTTCTTATTTTGCTGACCTCAGAAGGATGGAAGGCTGAGTCAACCTTAAGCCACTCAGGATCACTCCCTCCTGGCAGTGGGCAGAGTCAGCCTATAATACTGTATTCTAACTACTGCGCCACCATGGCTGTACCATGGATTCAGTTTTTGAATAAACTTTATCATTGATTGATCCATCAAATTTTTTTTTTTTAGAAAAAAGTTTATTAGTTTTAAAAACAGTATAAACAGTATAAACAGTATACAAAATGTACAATAGCAAAAAAAAAAAAGCAACAAAAGAAAAGAAAAAAAAAGAAAAACATATAAGTATATAAACATATAAACATAAACTGATAAAAACAAACCATATCGTAGTTACTTCCATTTGCGGATCGTATGTGTTCAGATTTCCATATCTTACTAACCAGTATTACATATACCTTCTATCATTCACATATACTTCCATATAGTTTACTTAACCTTTAATTTATTATGCCTTTTATTCAACCATTCGTACCATGGTTCCCAGGCCTTGTAAAATTTTGTTTCCCTTTTATTTCTTAGCATCAATGTTAAGCTACTTAATTCGG
>JANHGC010003913.1:6728-17469 GCA_027560395.1 Boaedon fuliginosus | reverse complement strand
CCCCCACCCCGCATGTACGATGACCCCCCCCGCAGGCACACACCCACACACAAGGTGCGTGACGCTTGCGAGCACCCCGCCCCCCCATGCATGCACGGCAGAGACCCAAAGACCAGCTGGCCAGCGAGAGGCGTGCACGCATGTGCGGCAGAGCTGAGCTGGGGTGACGGCTCGCGTGCCATAGGTTCGCCATCACGGGCCTAGACCAATGTTTCCCAACCATGGCAATTTGAAGATGGGTGGACTTCAACTCCCAGAATCCCTCAAAACAACTCCCAGAATTCCCCGGAACCCTCCTATTATCTCATCCCCAAGAACCCACCGTCCTGAAGTTAAAGCTCACCTCGACCCAGCTTCTGAACCCAAGTCAATCCGAGCCAATCTGAATGCCAGATGCCCTTAGAGCAATGCTTCTCAGCCCTGGCAAACTTTAAAAGTGGTGTGGACTACAACTCCCAGAATTCCCCAGCCAGAAATACTGGTGGAAGAATTCGGGGAGTTAAGAGTCCCCCCCATCTGCAAGCAGTCAAAGGATGAGGAACACGGGGAATTCCGAGAGGAAATGACATCGCCTCGGGGATCTGTAGGTAGGCCGAGAAAAGGTGGGACTTACCTTGGTGCCCGTGATGGTTGGGGATGGGGAGAACGGGGAAGGTTTGCTCTGCTGAGTCTAGAAAGGAGAAGATGAAGCAACTTCAGCACTGACAATCTTAAGACTGTGGCCCACCTGAAGACTTAACCATTTCCTTACTCCCACTGCTCCTGCCCAGATGTTCTCACCTGATGGTTGGTGTCTGGTCCATTTCTTTCTGTATCTAGAAGCAAAAAAGTTAAATTCACCACATAGGGTCCACACTAAAAGAGTCTCAGGAATCCCCAACTTGACCTGGACAATCCACCCATCTCCATAATAGATCCTCAGAGACTGATCCCGTTGTTTCTTTCTCACATTCCTCTATAGATCCTGCGCCTACCTCTGCTGCTTTATAGTGACTATTCGTCCTTTGGCTCGTTTTTAACCATTTATTCATATCTGACTCTTGGTGACTTTATTGGCAAGTGCTCTCCATGCTCCCCGGTCGAGCACAACTGCTTTCACTTGTTGGATGTTCAGCACTGCATCAGATTTAGTGTTATCAAGCCAGCGTCTTCTTTGCTTGCCCTTCCTGAATAGCAATACTTTATACTAAACATTCCCTGATTCCTCTATGTAGTCCATTCTCCTTGTTCCTTATCTTTCCCTGGACAGTAACTTTTAATAGTTTTTTTCTTCCTGTGCTTTGTGTCTCTCCTCCTTCCATTCGTCACGTTTTTCTCTTGTCCCCACTACTTCGGATACTCATTCTGATTCATGTACAAAACTGTACAAACCCGTATTGCCAACGCAATAGAGTAGCAGTGCGCTGTCTCAGGAGTATATTAATGCTATTTATTAGGCCTAATGGTTCCTTTATATCTTGAAGATGACTGGGGGGAAAATTATGTATAAAAAAGCCAATTTCTGGGTTCCTGACTTTTCTATTAAGGCTCTCCAAACGGAAAGCCGGGGTCTGACCCTGCAGGAGTCTTCTTTATTTATTTATTCATTCACTTGCATTCTGTATTTTTAATACCTTCTTAAATTTAAAAGGAGAAAGGAAATGAATTCGCTTCAAAGAGGCCACCGCTTGCAGAGACTGCAAGGGGAAAGGCGCGTTCTCATTTCAACCAGCCTCCGCCAGGGCCTTCCTGCTAATGAATAAATACATTCTTATTCTTCCCATCAAACCAACTTACCTGTGTGGTCTTCTTGCAGCTCCAGGCGCACCTTCTCCAGTTCCAAGGGCTTAGACATTCTTACTTCTGTGAGAAGAAAGGAAGGAAGAGAAAAAATGGAAAGGAAAATGCAGGTGAGTATTGATAACAGTACATAGAAGATGGGGTGGGGGGGGCAGAAATCAGTCCCAATAGCAGAGGTCCCCAAACTTGGCAACTTTAAGACTTGTGGATTTCAGAACTCAAAGCCCAAAATTGGAGAATAAAGTTTCTTCTACTCTCTAATGCAGAGGTGTCCAAACTTGGTAACTTTAAGACTTGTGGATTTCAACTCCCAGAGGAATTCTGGGAATTGAAGTCCACAAGTCTTAAAGTTGCCAAGTTTGGCGACCTCTGCCCAATAGCAATAGCGCTTAGGCTTATATACCGCTTCATAGGGCTTTACAGCCCTCTCTAAACGGTTTATAGAGTCAGCCTATTATCCCCAATCGTCTGGGTCCTCATTTTACCAACCTCGGAAAGACGGAAGGCTGAGTCGACCTTGAGCCCGGTTGAGATTCGAACTCTTAACCCCTGTGCCACCAGGGCTCTATTGTGTGCCAAATCTATGTCACATGACTTGCACCAAACCCACCAATGAAAAAAGGGAGAAACGGGGGAGAAACTAACCTTGATGGGTTTAAAGCAAAAGAAAGAAATGAAACCCAAAAAAACTTTAAATGATCAGGTTTGTTCGTTTCTGCACAGTCATATGACACTGCAGAATTCACACCGTATAAAATCTGAAAATAAATGCCTCATGGATGTCCAATTATTCTCACACCCCGTAACTCAGAAACTTCCAAAACTATTGCTTGTGAGTTCTCGGTGTTTTAATCTTTGTAAGCTGCCTAGAGTCACTGGTGTGAGCTGAGTAGCTATATTAAAAATAAGAAAGAAAGAAAAGGAAAGTAGAAAGACTCTTGCCTGCATATATATTTTTTCCTAAATCTCCCCCGAGAAATAAAATGGTTTAATCTTGGTTTTCTTTTAATGAAAACTGTAATTCAGCAAAGCAGCTGAAAAAAAAAAAATCCCTGAGAGATCTAGGCTACACCATATATTCCTGCTTGGAAGCAAAGAGACCTCTTTCCCTTATCCCCATCAGAGACCCTCCCCTAAACCCAAACCTTTTGCTGAGCATGTTACAAAGGATATTTAAAAGGTTAAATGTTTTTAAAACACTTGGGCAACGAATGAATGCATGGATGGATAAAGAGGAAAAGAGGAAAAGAGAAAACACACCAGAAATGAATAAATACTTTGCAAGGGCTAAACATCGGAACTGCAGAAATATGGATGCCCACTAGAATTTGCCATACAGTGATTATCCAGTTAGGGTGCCCTTAACTTTTTTCAAGAATCCGTCTTTCATTTTTTTTTTAATATCTAAACACCTCCTCCATGGTGGGCAGGTAACAATGCAAGAAAATAATACAAAATAAATAAAGCCGCCATCCACTGGCCTCAGGCGTCTCCAAAATCAAAAGAGACTCCAAGCAAATAATTCTCAGTTGTTTGTGAAAGGCAAGCAGGGACTGGGACCAAGCGCAGCTTTGGCAGGAGGGTACCCCAAACCTGGGGGCCAGCACTGGCAGGCTTGAGGATGGCTCTAGTAAAGAAGGGGGGACCCTTCAATAGGCCCCCTTCTCCAGACCAGGACTAGATGGGGAATTTCTATTCTAGAAAGCACTGCCTGCTGCCTTCCTAGGGCAACTTGTGCTTTCAGGAATCTGTGGTTGTGCGATGGGGGTCCCTCACAGCCACTGGCTTTAACAGAGGATTAAGACAGCCATGGAGAAGGAAAGTTAGGTCAGTGCCTATTCGCTTGGTACTCATGGCAGTCAGATTTATTGCAGGAGAGAAAACCCAAGGAGGGGTTGTCCCCTTCAAGTCTTACTTGTGGTTTTTCCTGAGATATCTGGCTACAACTTGATCCAGAGAGCTTTGGCCCTGCTGGGCAACTTTCAAGACTTGTGGACTTCAACTGAGGACACAGATTGTTGGGGACAAGAGGCTGACTCTCTAACTGCTTGGGGAGGGTGGTAAAGCTCTGATAAGCAGGATATAACATCTGAGTGCTATTGCTATCCATGTTGTAAGAGTCCTTCAGGAGTTGGGTGGCAAAAAAATGTAAAGAAGGAGAAGGAGAAGGAGAAGGAGGAGGAGGAGGAGGAGGAGGAGGAGGAGGAGGAGGAGGAGGAAGGACTGTGGGGTCCTTGATGTTCTCTGAGCTGGGTGGTTTTCTGGCAGACATTTCACAATCCAACTAGGTAATAACATCAGTGCTAGAAGAGATAGGGGGGGTTGTGAAGAGGAAGAGGAGGAGGAGGAATACTGTGGTGCTTCACCACTGGAGGTTTTTAAAGAAAAGACTGGACTGCCACTTGTCCGAAAATGGTATAAGGTCTCCTGTTTGAGCAGGGGGGTGGACTAGAAGACCTCCAAGGTCCCTCCCAACTCTGTCATTCTATAAAGATGTCCTGCTTCTAATCGCCACACCTTCTTTAGACGTTTCCAGGAAAACGAAAAAGAGAAAAAGTAAGAGATCCACCCAATTCTGGTGACCGTGATCAACAAGATAAGATCTTGACAGTTATATACTATAAAAAACCAAACCAAACAGGAGTAACGATATAATGGAGTTTGGAAGGGACCTTGGAGGTCTTCTAGTCCACCCCCCTGCTCAAACAGGAACCCCTAAACCATGTCCGACAAGTGGGCTGTCCCGTCTCTTCTTGAAAACCTCCAGCGATGAAGCAGCCACAACCTCTGGTGGCCAGCTGTTCCACCGGTTCGTTGTCCTCCCTGTTAGGAAAAGCCTCCTTATTTCTAGGTCGGGTCTAGGTTCATCTTGGTTGAGCTTTATCCTTTGGGGGTGGGGGGTCTTGTCCTTCGCTCAAGAGCAGCATTCCCACAAGCCGTGACAACCCCCGACGTCCCAACTGAAGCCGTCCCTGCTCTCTTCCCACGTTTGAGTTTTTACCCCCATCTCCAACAAAAGGGGCGGACGAGACCTCCCGCCCCCCATTTTATTTGTGACTTTTCGTGAATTGCCTGAAATTTCACGCAGTTCCATGAAATTCGTGAAATTGCGTGAAATTTCAAGAAATCCGTGAAATTGTGCGAAACGTTGTGAAATTTCATGAAATGCATGACATTTCATGAAATTCCATGAAATTCGTGAAATTTCTGCCCCATCCATCTGACCTACGCAGCTCCATGTCCATTTCTAACGGCGTAAGAAAACATTAAAAAAAAAAAACCGAATAAAAGCATCGATTTTGTTTAAAAAAACAGAGGTGGAATCGATCAGCCTCCCTCCTGACTTACGATTCGGTGCCAGTTGTCGGTGTCGAACCTTGCGTGCGATTCCCACGGGCTCTGCAGGGTTGTGGTCACCTCATGCGACGCCGGGGCAAAGAGTTTTGCCCCTCCCAGGCTGAGTTGGTGTCAGGGGTTGAGGATGCCGTCGGGGCGATGCCGTCGGGGCAGGGGTGAGCACCGCCCAAGAAGAAAAGGGAAGAAGGGACCAACGAGGAGGATAGAGCAAGCCAGCCATTCTTGAGGGACCCCCTCCCCGGGGTCTGAAAACGGAGAGGAAACACCTGGGCCGAGGGAAGAAGGGACCGCCAGTCAAACGAAGCAAGAAGAAGAAAGAGAGAGAGAGAGAGAGCGGATGTATCAAAAACCACAAAGTCGATAGAGTCGATTGCCTTTTAAAAATATTTTTAATTTGCCGTTCACGGCGGAAAGAGGAAACAAAGAAGAAGCAGACAAGTTAAAAATGCAATTAAGAGATAAGGACGACACAGCATTTTTTAGAGCATGGGATCTCTGGCACGGGTTACAAAGACAAAGCAAAAAATAACTTAAGAAGGGATTTATTGCATATAAGCTGCTCCAAAAAAGAAAGGGAAACTTAAACGACACAATGTAACTCCAAGTCAACCACACTTCCGTGAAATCAAACTGCCCACTTAGGTAGCAACAGCGATTGACCGTCAATTCCACCTGCTCTTGTGCCAATGGAAGAGGCAACAGGTGGACAAGAGATGTTTGGCATTTGCCAGAGAGCACCACGATTGGCAAATTCACCACGGGCGCCCTGTGCTGTTCACAGATGAAAGCAGGTCCACACTGAGCACATGCGACAGACGTGACAGGATCTGGAGACGCTGTGGAGGACGTTCTGCTGCCTGCCACATCCTCCAACATGGTTTGGCAGTGGGTCAGTAATGGTGTGGTGTGTCAATGCCAAACGTCCTGCACGGTGTTGGGCTGTAAGCACAACCCCCACCTGTGGACATTGGGCCCTCCTGCCCCCCTCCTGGAGTCTGTTTCTGACTGTTTGAAGAGACCCATGCGCGTTTGTGGCCCGCTGGAGTTCATTTTGCAGGGCTCTGGCGGTGCTCCTCCTGTTCCTCCCTGCACAAAGGCGGAGGGAGGGGTCCTGCTGCTGGGTTGTTGCCCTCCTACGGCCTCCTCCACTTCTCCTGATTTCTGGCCTGTCTCCTGGTAGAGCCTCCATGCTCTGGACACTCCGCCGACAGACACAGCAACCCTTCTTGCCGCAGCTCGCATTGATGTGCCATCCTGGATGATGAGCCGCACCACCTGAGCCACTTGTGTGGGTTGCAGACTCCGCCTCATGCGCCCACCAGAGTGGAAGCACCGCCAGCCTTCAAAAGGGACCAGACCATCGGCCAGAAAGCCTAGGAACCGAGCGGTGGGCTGTGGTCACCACCTGCAGAAGCACACCTTTCTTGGGGAGGTCTTGCTAATGGCCCATCGTTTCCACCTGTTGCCTCTTCCATTGGCACAAGAGCGGGTGGAATTATGGTCAGTCAGTGTTGCTATCTAAGTGGGCAGTTTGATTTCACAGAAGTGTGGTTGACTTGGAGTCACATTGTGTCGTTTAAGTGTTCCCTTTCTTTTTTTGAGCAGCTTATATAATATTAAATGCGATATATTATGTTCTCTGCATACCCACCATCTATTAATGAAGTTACCCTATCAAAAAATGTGATATATTATGTTTACTGCATCCCACCATCCAGGGGTTTGGACCAGTTCGGGCGAACCGGTTCTGTCGGAAATGAGTTGGGCCTGCGTGCCCACCCCTTGGCTAAACTGACCTTAATTCCCTTCATTTCAAGCCCAACTAATCAGCGCAGTGGTGCGGATTGATGCCCCTCAGATGTTTTCAGTCTCCATGGCTGCAGTAAAAGGTAAAGTTTGTTGCTATTTTTACAAAGCAATGCACGCACGAAGGAATCAGTTGTTACACTGGCTGAATCTTACCACTGCCACCATCTACTAATAAAATTACCCTATCAAAACATATATTGTGTTCACTGCGTACCCTTTTTCCCCCCTCCCCGGCGACAGGGAGGCTGAAAGCAGGACACGCAGAGGCCTCTGGAGGCCAAAAATGGGCCTGTTTTTGTCCCACGGAGTGCTTCTGGGTGCCCGGATGGGCAGAAACCTTTTTTCCCTTGCCTTCCTCCTCTAATCCTAGGTGCGTCTTATGGTCCGGTACATCTTATAGTCCAAAAAATACGGTAACTGAATAGCTGGAAGATCGCAGTCCTCAGGGGTGGGTTTCTACCAGTTTTAACAACTGGTTCGCTTCACGCACGAAATGCGCACACATTCCGTCCAAAACTGGCAAGAAAACTTACCTCTCCCTGGAGCCACGGTAAGGGAAAACAGTGGAGGTGCGGCAATGTGCACGGCCACGCCAATCAGCCGGCCTGACAAACATGGGAATAAAGGGTAAGAATAGCACAGGGCCGAAACCTATCACGGGAAGAACCGGTTCACCTGAACCGGTCCCAAACTAATAAACGGTTCGCCTGAACCAGGCCGAACCGGTAGAAACCCACCCCTGGCTGTCCTGTTGGTTATTCTGTCATTCTTTTATTCTCTTGTTCTCTTGTTCTGAAGAAGCTTTTTGGATGAGAAGGGAAACATCTTCAAGGGGAAAAAAACTCACACAAGGAAGCCAAGTTTAATTTATTACATTTATACCCCGCCTCACTTCCCCGCTCAAAAGTTGCCTTTTGAAAGAAACACCATTGGGACAATCATGATCTAGATGGCAGCATGGACTCCTTCAGAGTTGCTCCTCTTGCACCGAGCACCTCGGAGGCTCCCCCTCTGTCACCCATGGACCTCAATGTCAGAGATGAAGCTGGCCGGGAGAAGAGTTTGCTCTTGGAATTACCGGGCCTCCAAAAAGGGCTGCGTGGAGACTCCTGGGAGGTGGGTGGGCAGGGCCAGCCAGTCCTTGCAACTACCAGTTCGGCGAACCAGATGTAAAGTTAGCATCCAGTTCACTCAAACCGGTCCGAACGGGCTGAATCCCAACCATGCCTTCAACCTCTTCTATGAAAAGGAATAGAAAACAGGTGTGGGTAAAAAAATTGGCTAGAAATGTTACACCTGTGTTGCCACCATCTATGCCCTGCCCTCTGGGCATACACATAGGAGGCAGCGAGCGGGTGTAACTTCTGAGCACCTCCCTTTCACCCAGGGCTCGGCCCTCGTGTCCTTGATGCTCCCTATGAGCATGCTCAGGAGACGGGGCCAAGGTGTCACTGAGGATTTAAGTCTGGTCGCAGCCTGGATGGCCACCACCAGGTTGCAGGTCAGTGCCTCCATTAAGCCTGGGCCAGGCCAAGGCCCCCTGGGATGGCCCTTCACTGTTTCTCGGGCGGCCCCGTGGGGCCAGATCTCACCACCTCACAGGCCGCATCCGGCCCACAGCTCTTGAGTTTGTTAGCCCTGATTTGGAAAGGCCTCGGATGATACGGAGCTTCTGAAGGTCAGCGGAAGGCCCTTAAGGAAAAAGATGGCTGAGACCTTCCCATTGTTCTGGTGTGAAATCCATGTCCAAGGCTGGAAGGGGAGGATGTGCCAAATACAAGGCGAATTCTCCTCACGGTTAGGACGATTCTCCTTCATCCCAGGTTGCTTCTCACCTGGATTCGTTTCCATCCGTTCTCTCTTGCCTTGCCCACTTTGGAAAATACGTGGACCCCCCTCTTCTTTGGGGCAGCCCCCCAAACACTGGAAGACTGCTATCCTGTCCATCCTCCCGGTCCTTCTTTTCTCCATAACCAAATCCTGCAACCGTTCGTCTTTGGTTCGAGTCTCCAGGCCTTTCATCCGCTTAGTTGCTCTGCTCTGCCCTTTTCCCAAAGTCTCGACCTCTTTCTTGTCATGTGGTGAACAAAACTGGATGTGGGAGTCCAGGTTCGGCCTTACTAAGGCTTTACAAAGCGGTGCTGAGGCTTCCCGTGATTTGGATTCAAATGCTTCTGTTTAGACAACCGAGGATTGCGTTCGCTTTTTTTCGGCTGCTGGGAGTTGCAATCTCGCCAGCACAGCTTGCTAGGGTTTTACAATCTCCGCCCGCTGCTCCCATCATAAACCCCCATCCACAGTTCAAAGGATGCAGAGATTGAGCAGGGGAGCGGCCACGGAGGCGATTCACCTGCCCTGATGGACTCCTGATTCCTCCGACCGGGTGAGGATCCCCTGGAAGAGCTGTGACCTCCTGAGTTGGCCCTTGCTGGGCCAGCAGAGTGGAGCGGGCCGAGGGCCGGGCTGTTCCTTGGTACCTGGTGGAAAGAAGGTAGGCCTTGAATCTCAGGATTCACCTCACGATTGGACTACTGCAATGGGCTCTACATGGGGCTGCCCATGAAGGGCACTCGGAGACTCCAACTGGTGCAGAATGCGGCCGCGCGAGTGATTATGGGTGTACCCCGGCGCACCCATATAACACCTATCCTCCGCGAGCCGCATTGGTTGTCAGTGGTCTTCCGGGTGCAATTCAAGGTGGTAGTAACAACTTATAAAGCCCTACATGGCTTAGGAGCGGGGTACCTCCGAGACCACCTTCTGCTACCGTTTGCCTCCCAGCGCCCAGTGAGGTCCCACAGAGTTGGTCTGCTGCGGGTCCCGTCAGCCAAACAATGTCGGCTGGCGGGTCCCCGTGCTAAAGCCTTCTCTGTGGGGGTGCCGACCCTCTGGAACCAACTTTCAGCTGAGATTAGGACCACCCCTACCTTATTGGCCTTCCGTAAAGCTGTTAAGACCTGGCTCTTGCGGAAGGCCTGGAATTAATGTACCCTCCTTTTTGGATGAATGTTGGTTGTAATGATTGGATTTAATAATGTTTTAATTGATTATTGTATTTTTATTGTTGTTGTTATCCATCTCGAGTTCCCCTGATCGGGAAAATGAGGTGGGGTATAAATTGAAGCAAATAAATAAATAAATAAAATGAGTGACTGTGAGTAATGCTTCTCGGCCTAGAAAGGGTTACAATTGGTGCACCAGGCAAACCTGGGCAAAGGTCTTCCTGGCCACAGCCATCAGATGATCTTCTAATTTCAGCTGTGGATCCAGGATGACTCCCAAATTGCTAACCCTCTCAGAGGGGGTCAACACCTCCCCTTTTATTTCCAACAGTGGAAATTGTTGGATGGTCCAAGAAGTAGGGACCCAAAGCCTCTTGGTATGGCCCCTATCCCGGGCTCGCCAGAGATCATCAACCAACGCGACCAATGCCGTCTCAGTGCTGTACCCAGGCCTGAAACCAGATTGAAAGGGGTCCAGAAAGGGGTCCAGCTTCTTCCAAGGACTCACGGAGTTGTAGTGCCTTTGCATGATTTTTGCCATCTCAATATGTACCTGAATATCCAAATTTTGGAGTGAGATGAATCTGTATGTTGCTCCTTCTCTTTCTTTTTTTTTTAATATAAATTTTATTAATTTTTTAAAAAAGTTACAGAAAAGATAAAAAAATGAAGCATTGTCATCCATCGTGCGAACTGGATTACATCAGTAAAATTCAACATTTGTTAAATATTCCATAAAATTCCTTCCTTCCCTGTTTTTACATTTCTATAAAATAGGTTTAAGAACAATCCCT
>JANHGC010003910.1:261934-283433 GCA_027560395.1 Boaedon fuliginosus | reverse complement strand
TCTATTCTATTCTATTCTATTCTATTCTATTCTATTCTATTCTATTCTATTCTATTCTATTCTATTCTATTATTTTTTATTTATTTATTTATTAGATTTATATCCCGCCTCTCTTCACCCCCTTCAGGGGAACTTCTATTCATTTAGATCACTCTATGTAGAAATCTTTAAAGGAAGAATCCTGGTTTGCAAGCCATTAGGGATTGGAAACACCTTTAGGTACGAGGTGCCATCACCTGATCCTATGCATAGCCTAGGAATCAAGATGCCCTATAAAAATAACACCAAAAATTTGAATGATGATGATCACTACATGTATATGGGCATCTTCCTACTGACAACATCAAGTGCACTAACGTTAAGAAGAAGATTAGAAGTGAATGCATCAAAAGAATGAAGATCTTAACGTTCAAACTCAGTGGAAGAAATACCATAAAGGCAATTGACACTTGAGCAATTCCAGTCATTAGACACATAGCTGCAATAGTGGACTGCACTCAAACAGAACTCAAAGCCATGGATAGGAAGCCAGGAAAATTGGCAGTGATATATCATGCCCTTCATCCACACACCAATGTTGACAGATTCTGTTAACCAAGGAAAATAGGTGAGCATGGTGTTATTTCCATAGTGCATCTTGATTTCTCCCATTTTCACCATTTCCTCCCTGTTTTTGGTAAGGGTGGCTTGTTTGTCCAGTGCAAATTCCATAGAAGTATCTTAGCTTTATGTAAGGACAGTGTTGAGCTATGTTTCTATTTGAAATGGTGTTTTTCCATACAACTTCAGATCATCCACATAAAGGAGATGGGATAATCTGGTAGATATTTTTGCTGTTTGATAGCCGTGGCCTGAATTATTCAGCATTGTTGGTAGAGGAATCAGTGCAATGACAAACAGAAGTCGTGTTAGTGGGTTCCCTTGAAAGATAGAACATAGATTCCGGTCTTGATATTAACTACTCCTAGTCTATCACCATTGACCAACAACTCTCTTCATAGTGTCATTAATTATGGCGCAAAGCTTCAGACTTCAGTTAGTTCTAGGCATGTGATTATCCAATCATGTGGAAGAGGGTCAGATGCCTTTTTGTAGTCAATCCACGCTACATTCAGATTGGTCTTCCTTCTCTTGCAGATTTCCAAAATCACTTTGTCAATTAGGGATTGATCTTTTATTCCTCTGCTGTTTCAGAGGTTTCCTTTCTGCTCAGGTGGAAAGAGCTTGTTTCCAACTAGATGCTATTGGACTGTGTCATCTACCACATCAGTTAGCAACCTGAAAGTTGTTGGTAAGCAGGTAATTGGCCTGTACTTGCCAAATGCTGCCTCTTTTGTTGGCTCTTTCATTATCAGGTAGGTTTTGACAGATGTTAACCAATCTTCAATTTCAGCTTCTTGCTGTTAAACTGTTTGGCAATGAGTGGATGTGGCCTATGTTCTGTTATTTCATATTCTGGATGTTCTTTCTAGAACTGGTACATTCTTTTCAGATATCCTCTTCTCCTTGGGCTTGAAGGTTAGGGTTTATTCTTCTTTGTTATTGCAGTCTAATTTTGAGCCACACATCAGCTGAATGAAGGTTCAGCTATGCATGTATGATGTGGCTTTTCCTCCTATTGCCACATGGGGTGCCTGATTTAGTTTTCAGAGTTCCACGGTACATGTATATTTATCTACTAATCTATCAATTTGGTCAAAATATATATGAAATAAAAATTGCCTAGACAGGTGTAGATTCTGAATTAAGCAGAATCACCTCAATTATGCACATCAAGTTGTTGGTTCTGTGGCTGGAGTGCCTAGAATTATTTAGGAACATGAATAAATGTACTACATTCAGTACATGATGTTTCAAAAGGCTATCGCTTGATTCATTACCAAAGGCTTCCAAGAAAACTCCTTTCCTGGATTGGATAAGTATCTAAAATTTAGGAAATACAGTGAATGCATGGTTATTTTTGACAATATATGAAAATAAGCAAGGTGGATCCAAATGAAGCACTATTGCAACTAATATTGGTTAGTATTCATACAGGATCTGGAGTTCAAATACCTGATGTATTACGAATGAAGGCGAATATCTGTGTCCCAGGATAATGTTGCAGGATCCAGTCTGGGCTGGTCACCAGAACCAGATGTTTTATCTTCTGAGCTTTCAGACTCGTGCTGGAGCCCATCTTCAGGGTACTTCTCACTTTAGTACCTTAAAGATGGGCTCCAGCATGAGTCCAAAAGCTCACAAGAAAGAACCTCTGATCCTGGTAACCAGCCCAGATTGGATCCTGCAACCTGATGTATCTTTTGGAAATGGCATCAGATTGTTCAGATAGTATAATTTTAACCTGATGGCAAAGAGCTCCAAAAAGAATCTTTCATGGGAGGAGGAGCAAATAAGATTCTGTAAATAAGAGTAAAATTGCGGTATCCACTTATTCATAGGTCCTATGTTCAGTTATGTTTTGTTGTCTAAGAATAGCCAAGTTTGACCGGCTGTTGACACCCTGTGGGGTTGATCCAGGCCTTCACATAGGAAGTTCAGAGTACATTCTTGGTTTAGACACTCCCAGCTTTTTTCATTTTTTTCAATTTTATTTTTCCAGCTTATTCTACTTCCTCTGGTTGTTATGAAAATATATATAATTGTCTCTGTATTTTGTGCAGTAATAGTAGTAGGTAATTATCAAATGAGCCACTGGATTTGTTTTAGGGTACATTTCCTTTTAAATCTAAAACTAATTCTTTGTTTTTTCCTTCTAGCTCTGTCAAAGATGCACTGGACACCAGAGCATGCTCAGCCCCTGAATCAGTGGCCAGAGCAGCACCTCGATGTCTCCTCCACCACCTCCTCACCTGCCCACAAATCTGATCTCTACCATAGCAGTCGGCAGCGCTTCAACTATGCCTGGGCCAATGATGACATCTCTGCTCTGACTGCTTCCAACCTGCTGAAGAGGTATGCGGAGAAGTACTCAGGAGTCCTTGAGTCCCCTTATGACCGGCCATCAGCACTCAACACCTATGGGGACGGTGCCTTTGGACCTCTCAATGGACAGAAGGGGGAGGTGGAGCCTTGGTCAATGGCCCACAGCGCCGAAGGAGTTTATCCTCTGACCCCAATACATGATGGACTGCCCAGCTCCAAGGGGATTGTTCCTCCTCCTGTCACACCGGGTAATGGTCTTGGTACCTCCCCCGTGGTTTCCACTAACCTGACTGACTCCATTTATCCCAGTAACACTTGTGGGGGACCCACCACGTCTGGCAGCCTTGGGGCATCTCAGGAGTATCCATCGGGCTACAGTGGAGCCTACCTGCCCTCAGGCTATTGCAGCCAGCCCACTTCGGCACTTCCCCCTCCACACCCATCCTCCCACCTGCATAGCTCTGGCCTCTTGCAGCCCAGTCATCCTTCCACCACCCTTGTCCCTGGATATACTTCTTCAGGACCCATGTACAATTATGCTTCAGGGAGCTACCCAGCCCAGCCCACTTATGGTGCCATCCACCCTCCCCATCCTTCAGCTTCCTATTTGCCCTCGGGCATTGCTGCCCCCACACCCATTCCCCCTTCCTCTCGCCCTGTGGTCCCTGGTTACAGCTATCAGAGTCCTCTCTCTGTAGCCCCCTTGAGTGGCGAATCAGGGAGCTCTTTGAAAAGAAAGGCCTTTGATATTGCTGGCGGGGAGGATGATGGCGAAGGCAGATATCGCAAATACAGCTATGAGCAACCAAAGTCCCCTTATCAGATGTCCGACAATGGTGAATGTAGAGGGAATGGATTCAACCGGAGCTCAGAGGTGCCTTTCAAAGGTGGGAAAAGGCCAAGTGGAGCAGGAGTGGTGGCAACCACAGTGGCTTCTGAAGAGACCATTGGGAAGTTCAACAACCAGGCTATGAAAGGATTGGTCTCTCCAGCTTACAGTGAAGCCCCACTGAGGGCTAGTGAGAGTTTTGAGAAATTCACTCCTCCGGCTGCCAAGGGGGAGCATGAGGGAGACTCCTTTGCTCTAAGGATGCAGCCCAAAACAACAGCATTCAGTGGTGACAACAGCAGCCAGCCAGTAGAAGAACAGCTGAAAACCATGGACCCTTTCATTCTGGAATTGGTGAACAACAAAGTAATTGACTGTGGCCCTCCAGTCCAATGGACGGACATTGCAGGACAAGTCTCTGTCAAAGCTGCCATTGAAGAAGAGCTCGTGTGGCCCATCCTGAGGCCTGGTGCATATACTGGTGCAAACCAACCACCCAGAACCATCCTGCTCTTCGGGCCTCGTGGTGTAGGGAAGACCCTGCTGAGCAGGTGCATTTCTACCCAGCTGGGATCTACCCTGTTGAAGCTCAGTGGGACAGCCTTGGTCTCCAAGTGGAAGGCCGAGGCTGAGAAGATCCTACAGACCACTTTCTTCATATCCAGCTGTCGGCAGCCTGCTGTCATTCTCCTCACCGACGTGGAATCTATCTTAGAAGACGCTGCCATCTTGAAATCCCAGTTGCTCACCTACCTGGACAAGCTTGCTACCTCCGCTGAGCAGAATGTGGTTGTCATAGCAACCACCACCAGGCCTGGTAATCTGGATGAAGCCACCCAAAGAAGGTTTGCCAAACGTTTTTACATCTCCCCGCCAGACAGCATTGCAAGGCGGCAGATTCTGCACCATGCTTTAGCTCAGCAAAACTACTGCCTCAGCGAGAGGGAGATGGCCTCCATTGTCCAACTTACTGAAAGCTACTCGGGCAGTGAGCTCCTCCAGCTCTGTCAGCAGGCAGGGACCAACAAACTGCATAGCCTGCCAGGCCAACTTCAACCCACCTCCTACAAGGATTTTGAAAGCGTTTTTTGCAAAATCCACCCTGCTGTCTCTCAGAAGGAGCTGGACTTGTATGTGGAATGGGATAAAATGTATGGGTCTCACAATTAGTGGGGAAGCTCCTGTTCCTCTTTCCAAATAATCTTTAATCTGTTTTGAGAGGAAGCCACTGGAAGCATTGAATTCTCGGTTTGCTCTTAAAGGTCTTGGGGCGTGCGGGTTCCAGTTTCTGAGAGTCTCATTCCTCCTTCTGTATGAAAATGGGGGAAAGGGTGAGACATAGTTTTCATCTCTAAAAAAAAAGCCACACCAATTGGATGCAAATCCTCCCCTAGATTGACATGCAGCTTGTTTCCTTAAAAAAAAAAAGTCTGAAAGTTTGTGTGGTGGTTGTCAGGTCTCTATGTTAATGAAAAGTAGTTGCTCAATGAACTCAGGATAACCTATTTATTATTGATCTGTTTTTCTAATCAACCCTTTCCAGCCAGCATTGTAAAATATTAGGCCAGGTATTACCCCTTTCCCAGCTCCTTTTTAATGCTGCACACCTCAAACACTTCTGTCTGACTTTTCACATTTCTATTGCAGCCTCTCTCCATCTTTTTACCTTAAAGGAAACCCTTGAAATAATGTTCAGGTCTCAGGGAAGCCCTGCATAAAAATAGCAAAAAAAGAAAAAAAATACAAATACCTCACAGTTTAATTCACTTCTAACCTACACTATCCACATTTTGCAATATTTGCAACAACCGCAAAGTGGCAGGCTGGCAACTACATTGTGGTGTATAACCTGTCAGTGCTGGCATTGCCTGGCTCACAAAGTTCCCAAAAAGCAATATTTGATTTTTTTCCGAATGATGTCTGTCAGAATCTCAAGGTTCTGTCAAACTCTAATTAGGGAAGGCTGTCCTATAGGTAACAACCTATGGATCATTCATTTAATATTTCTCAACAGACTCATTTTCAGAGGCATATCTTACCATAAAGCAGATGGCATCAGTATGTTTTGAGAGAAGGGGGTTGGGATTTTTAAAAATGTAGATTGTTGAATAAGCTAGGTTCTTTTTTATTTTTCTAATGTATGTAGTAGTGGTTTTCCCCCTTTTTTTAACTACTCAGGAAAAATAATTTACCTCAAAAAATAAAGAATGTTCGCATTTTTTTTAACTCAAGGAAAATAAAAATGATTTGGAGGGATTACAAATGTGCTTTATAAGGTGCACAGGAGGGAAAAAAAGCAAGAATAAACTTGAAGTTGTTACAAAGATGAAAGTTGAATGTATTTCAGGGGTGTTTCACAATATATAATGCCATAACTTTCTTCTTTTTGTTTAAAGAAAGCATTTTTGCCATAGCGTTTAGGTAGAGTAATGTGTCTTCAAAGAATAAGAAGTATTAATATTGAAGTTTCAAAGCCATGGCTAGTACCACTTTTTAAAGGAATCTTTCTATTACATTTCCAAATTCCAAATAGCCAAGTCGTGTTTCCCTTTCCTATGCTTTTTATAGGACCTCCTATACTAAGACTTCCGTAATCAAAGAAAATGTCATTTTGAGCTTCCCAAAGTATTTTGAGGCAAAACAAAACAAAATACGGACCTGTGGTCCCTGTCAAGGTATCCCATGGGCCATGGCATCTTCCCCAACTTGGTTGACCTCAAATTCCTGGCTGAACCTCCCAGAATTCTCCAGCCAAAATGGCCACTTCTGAGAATTCTAGGAGCCAGATTGGGGAAACTTGGCCTGTAGGATTCAATGAGTGTCTGCGTGCAGAGAAGGACTAAATCTAGTTCTCTGATCCATCCTAGAGCAGGAGATAGGTACATCAGCCATGGAGCTGGAACATTTATTTCCAAACATCCCTGCACAATGTGTTTTATTCTGCCTCTTGAATTTTTGTCCCCTGACCTGGGAGTCACAATTCAAGAAGTAAATCTATGTAGGTTTGTAGTCTTTACTGTTCCATTTATAGATGTGTGTGTAGGTAAAGGGATGTCTTATAAATGTTAGTGTAAGCGAATGATGTTTCCCTCTGTGTAAGCATATAAGAAATCCTGCATTTATGAAAATATGGTTGAAAATGGAGTCATGTGCACTTAGGAGAGACTTGTACCCTCTCAAGCAGGAGATACATGGCAGGAGACTCTCATGTGCCTACTTTGCACTGTCTTTTTGTTTTTGCAGTATGTTGCCATGCCATCCTGAACAATTCTAATAGAGTGGTGATTTTTCTCAACTTCAGCAGCTTTAAGATATGTAGACTTCAACTCCCAGAATTCCCTAGCAAGCATGCAACTAAAGGTTGAGGCTGAGAAACACTGAGATAGAACTTGCTAGTTGAATGTATAGATGCCAGTCTGAGCATAATATGAGGCATAATATCAATCTATACACTATATGAATTAAGTCATCTTTTGTCCTCATCTCCCCGCAAAATTCTTCAAACTCCAAGGTTAATTTTGGAGAAGAAACTGACAATTCTTGCGTCTAAATATTCCCATTTTGTAAACGTTTACAAAAAGACTTCTTGGAATATGGACAGAAATTGATCAAAGGTAAACCTCCAAATATTAAAGTTACTATAGTAGATAGGAATCATCTGACTACTGTATGTGGGATAATAAATTATTTTAAAAAGTTTATAAATATTTTCATTTGTATACTCATAGTGCAGTAAGTCAAACGTCAGTTCCCTGTTCAGGAGTAGACTGGATTTCCACGGCACCCAGTCCCTTTCTACAATTCCATAGTTCCTCTCAAGACTGCTTTGCCAAAATGCAATGGCAAACCAGTAATTTATTTTCATTTTCCACCAATAGAGAGTAAAAATGCAGTAAAGCTGTTAAGTTCCAGCAGATATGACACCTGTTTAACCAGGAGGACTGAAGTTCTCCAGAAGGAGGAGGCTTCACTCTCATATGAGATATACTTCTTTTGCCAAAGTACTGGTTTACAAACCACAATGCCTTAGAACAGTACCAAACATTATGGCTTAATGCAAATTCTGATACCAGCAGGGGTCTTGGTTGGGATACAGCAATATCTACTCTATTTCAAATATAGCTAAATCTGGATCCAAGTTCCCAAATCCATGTAGACAGAACCAGAGAAATGTATTTGGATGGGTGACATCTTTAAATAGGTACTTTTGAGACACTTCCATATTCTACAGTTACAAGAATATCTGAATAATAAGGTCAATGTAATTTGCATGAAAAGCATAGCAATAAAGTAAGAGACAGAACAAGCACATATGCATTTAACAGTCAGTGACAATTTGCAATGTCATACTGGTGACTTCACACCTCTTCATTATTACTGTAAATTAACTACCCATGGTAAATAATAAATAATGCCACATGGTTTAGAGGAGAGGTGGAGAACTATAACCTCTTTATGACTCATGGACTTAAACTTCCAGAATTCCTAAGCCAGCCACCCTGGGTCAGGAATTCTAGGAGTTGAAATCCAAGGGTCATAAAAGGGCCATAGTTCCCCACCCCTTTAGTTTAGAAGAAGCCAGAATTTCTGCTTAATGTCTCTAAAGATCACCTCTTCTTTAATCAAGAGATGGACTTCTTTGTAAGGCTAGTCATTAGATTAGGAAATTAAATTATATAAGGGATCTGGATTTTAGTACCTGTGTAAAGATCACAGTGAGATGATGCAGACACCAAAACCAAAGCAAAGATTAATTACATGATTCCATTTAGGATTCCCCCCCTCCCCTGTCTATTTTGAAATGAACGCAAACATTGCTGAATTAAAAAGGTGGCTGAAAGTTGTAAACCCTACTTAGTTGTGGCTCAAGCAGTCAATTGTCATTGAAATCAAAGCACTTAATATCAGAAAAACAGAGCAGATCCAGAAGACTCCCAATTCAGGGTGTCTTTGGATAAGTCACAATCTCCCACCCTCATTTTTCCCATGTTGTAATGGAGACCTGTCTCTCACAGACTTTCATTAGGCACTTTGCATACAATAAGTACTATATTTAAAAAAGACCAACCTAAATATCTCTTCATCCATTGATCACTGAATGGAACCATTCAGTAAGATTCCTCTCTAAATGTTGATTTAAGAGTTGATGCTCACCCTTCCATCTAGGTCAGTCCTTGATGCTATATAACTGGACAGTGTAATCATCTGCTTGGAAAATATTGCATTTGGAAGAATTTGCATAAGAGAAAAGTAAGGGTTAAACTTCCAGTCTTCCCATTTGTTTTTTTCTTTCCAACTTTTAGCCTCTTGGCTCCTTCCTGTGAAAACCAAAAATGTGGAGAATAAAGAGGGTCACAGAAGTGATCCTTGATCCTTTTATTAGGCGAAGATCTCTCATTAGGTCTATGTGTATTAATAGTCTATCGTACAGTTATTTAGCTTGCGAATCTGAAAATGTAAAACCCACAAAGAGAGCTTGTATGATAAATTTAGGACAATCAAGCCCAGGGTATACATTCTGGTTAAATTTTATATTTGAACAAATATAATTTACTGCAGCTATGGGTCTGATTGATTCATAGACATCTTTAGTCCTATCTTCTCTTAACACCTAATAATAAATGAAAGAAATCAATTGCCATCAATGTTAAAACCTGCCAGAGGTTAAATAGTAAAGGGAGATGGTTGATTTTCTCAGTAAGAAAATTCCATTTGATCAGTTAGCACTTTATTTTTGAATTAATGGAACATTATTGTGACCGAGGCTTATTTTTTTCTTATATTTATATTTTCCTGTCATTATTAATTCTTGGTAAAAACCCATCTCTCTTTTGCATATTCTATCTCTTTTTTATTCATTATAATATCTGTTAATTCTTCCTTTCTGATTCACATGCTCCTATTTTTTATTGTATTCTCAAGATCCCCTAGCAATTTATAAGATTGTGAGCCTAGTGATCGGCAAACATTTGTAGGGAATTTTCTGATTCTTTTCCTAACTGAGGAAGCAACTTGAAATGTTGTTATTTCCCAAAATCAGAGGTCAGCTGCACATTCACTTGGCAATCATTTTTCCTGAACGTTTTTTAAATGAAGGATGGGAGGGACGAATAAGTGGAGCTGTTCTTCCTTCTGTCTGCTCCAGCTAGACCCTGGAACTACTTCCACAAGCTGAATCATATGACTGGAATTTTTGGGGGTGGTGGGGGGGCGGTGGCTGCCAGGAAACTAAAGGAAATAGCTGGAATGGAAGGTTTATAGGGAACAACAAACTGGAAGAAGAGTTGAGTACTTCTGTGGTTTTCTGCTTACAAGTAGTCCTCAACTTACAATCATTCATTTAGCGAATATTTGAAATTATGGTTGCATTTACAACCATTGGAGCATCCCCATGGCCTTGCGATCAAAATTTGGGCACTTGGCAGCCGGCACAATGGCTGCAGCATCCCAGGGCCATGCGATCACCATTTGCGACCTTCCCAGCCAGCTTCCAACAAGCAAATCAATGGAGGAAGCCTGATTTGCTTAATGACTGCATGACTCACTTAACGGCAGCAGTTCGCTTAACAACGTGGTAAAAAAAGCTCATAAAATCTGGCGCAACTCACTTAACTGCTCAGCCATGAAAATTCTGGTCCCAGATTCTAGTCATAGGTTGTAAAGCAAAGTGAAGGTCATAAGTTGAGGACTACCTGAACACCCCCCGGATAATAGGTATTTGCCTCCTTGTTTCTTATTCTATTGAAAAATCATTGACTTCTGAATGACGGTGAAGGACATTGTCATGTTTTGGTCAAAGGGTTGTTTTTATTATCTGCTTTCCTTAAGATTGTACCTGTATATTCCTGTACATATACAGACCCCTCTTTTTCCTGCTTCAGAAGAATGGGGAGAGATTTCAGCCTAGACCTCCCCATGTTGATCATGGTCAAATGATCTCCTCCCCATGTGGAACATCTTAAATTCTCCTTTCTTCTCTGGCTCTTTGTTTTTTCTGCCCACCTTCAGCCCTCATTATGCAAGGTTGTGGCTTTTCTCTGTTCTGGGTCATCTTTGCTTCTCCTGTCTGGGATGATCATTTGAGGGTGTGACGCGGCTATTTTTTAAAAAAAATTAATAGGAACTGAAGGGTAAGGGAGAAACTAGTCAAGATCTCAGCACCGTATTCCATTTGCCTGATTATGATCATTTCCTGTGTTTCTTGGCTAAAACATGGGGGAAAACAACAATAAAAAGTACCCTCAGAGATCAGAAATTAAACTAGCACTTTCGTAAGGCTTGTATGGAAGCTTCCGACAAAGCAATATTCATCTCATATGAAATCATACTTGTATACCCCAAGTCAGAAATAAACAACAGGAAAGAATCATATACATACAAGATCAGGTCTTATTTTGAAGATGAAGGCCCTCCCAATGTAACACTTTCCAAGGCTTGCAGTGTTACCACGGGACAGTGTGATGGCACAATACCATTTTTTGTTTCAGTTATATAATGAACTATTGCCAATGCATTGTATAATTACAAAATTCAGCAAGTTTTCTCACTTAGCTAAAGTTTGCTGCAATGTATCTTTTCTCTTCTAACAACACCCAATGTAGCACATAGTATGGTACATTTTTTCTGAAAATGATCACATTTTGTGATAAAAGAAAATTGTTAACTTTGAAGAGTTAAGAATTTTCTTTTATCACAAAATGTGTTTGGAGATCAAACAGGAAATACTTTTCCTGATCTCATCAATAAAGGAGAATTAGCCTGCTTTTATTTTGCTGATCCACCCTGGGTTCCCTCCCTTTTCTGTCTCTCTCTTCAAACTAGATAAATCTATTTCCAGATAAATCGTGGCAAATGCATTTGGGAAACCATGGAACTATACGTTTGAGCACTGAATTCAAATTTCTTTGCACAGAATACAGATTGTGTAAATAGTGTTTGGATCCACTATAGAATGTCCTCTATTAGACATTCAATGGAATTTCTGCTAGAAATATACTGTGTGTCAGTGATTCTGTTCAGGCGCAAGGACTAGACACCAAAGATTTAATAACCCCCTTGACCTTTGACTATCCAGTGTGAGGAGAGTCATTCACAGGCCTCTTCCCTTGAAGACGTTTTGTGGTGGTAGATTGTACAGTTATTACGATAAGATGCAGTGGGGAGACTTTTCACCTGGTGCATTGTGCATTGTATCTTCATAAGAGTGTTGTATTATTCTTTTTGCCAATAAATTAACTCTAAGGTGAGAATCATAAGATGAAGTTTGTAGGAGCTGCACCTAGTCTGGTCTTACTGTAGCTATTGGTTGGGGTGTTGTGTGAATGTGTATACTTTGCGGGCATGGATCAAGGAAGATGGGAGGAGGCTGGCTTATAATTGGCAAGTATTGGCTAGCTTTCCAGATTATTTTCTTTTGAAACAAAGCAAATTTTCGTTGGTTTTCTTTAAGAAGCTTGGGAAAACAGGCAAGGTATGAGATTAGGTTACCTGGGAAGTAAAGCTGAACTAGTCTGCTTCGTTAGCATAAGCGAGGGGGGGAGGGGGAAATCAAGTTTATTTTTTGCCTTTGTGAAACAGGAAGCCCTTAACGCTACAGGTTTTTGGGGAAGGACAACTTTTGAGATTCTGAGATTAGGAAATGAACGTGTAGGAATTAACCGAAAAGTATTTAGAGTGGCTAGCATTTGGAGTTCAGGGCTCACTTGGACGGGTGTCTAACTTTTGGCCTTGGAGATATTACCTTTTTGTTAATCTCGCTGGTTTGCCTTCCAAAAAGTAAGCACTGGGTTTCAAAGGTGGAAATAAATCAGACACCTAGTTTGGAGTTTGGAATTCAGATCCCGGATTTGAGTGTATACACAAGTTCCAGTTCTAGCCCAATTATTCATGAATATGTTTACTCACTCAGTGACAATATCCAGCTATACATCTTCAGGAACTATATACATACCTCATCGTTTCCTAGTTGTTTCTTGTCAGCACACTGGTGTACAGAGATATGCTGCCTCTGGCATTTAGTCTTCATTTAGCTGCTCCCATTGATACAGGCTGCTTCCATGCGCCAAAATAAAATCAGAACCAGTGAAATTGAGCTAAAGTGTAGGGGTAGCAGTGATTCGTCAGATTGAAGAGGGTTTACTTTGTTTCCCTTTTGCTTCAGTTACCATTAATGACATCAGTCCTGTTTATCTAAGCTTCTGATCTAGCTAGATGGAATTATTGAAAGCTGGAATATGCCTTGTGCAGGCTCCAGTGACGACAGCTCTTTGCTCATTGCAGCTACTTTTAATGATCCTACAGTGTGTGTATTTGCACACATATGTACATGTACATCCATGGATATATGTGGCTGCAATTCACCACTCATTGTAACGTAACAACTCCCCCCCCTAGCTTTAGACAGCTATGGAATCCATTGGTGACCGAAGGAAAGTAATTCGTGCTTGTTGATCAGTGTTTGGGTTTAAATGTTAGCCTCTAAAAACCTTACTTTCAATCTTTTGAAGCAGTTGTCTTTTTTCTCATTTTCATCCCCTTTCCTTTCCTCCGCCCATGGATAAAATTTTATCAGGTTTATCAAACCACCTTTTTATAAGCAGTATGCATTTGGGAATCGGTTCGCCAACGGTGGTTCGATCATGAATTGTAAACCTGCTATCAAAAGTAGCCCCTTTGAATGTTTACTTTTGTACATCTGGTAGCGAGCACAAGACATCCAAAAGGCACAATCCAACCCCTGCCCACTGTTAGATGCGGGTTCCTGGTCTCACAGAAGGGTCCCTGTGCAAAATGAAGTGTTTCATCAGTCAGCTTCCTTCGTCTTCTGCAAGAGATGGGGGCAATGGGGTCTGGGGCGGGAAAGCCCCCTTTCCCCCCTAGCTTTTGAATGGGATGCTGCTCGGGGATTCAATTCAGCATATTAGCTTCATGCATGAGGACTCTGTTAGTTAATTCTCCTAGATTATATGTCTTTAACCTACTTTAAAAGATAGATGGGTTTTTTTTTTCTTCCACTGGCTTTCCAAATGCTTGGGAAGAACTCCGTAACCAATCTTCTCTTAAAGTCAAAGTTCAGGCTTTGCTGTACCGGTAGTCCACCACTTACAACAGTTCCTTTACTGAATGTTCAAAGTTACAACAGCACTGAAAACAGTGACTTACAATCGTTTTTCATAGTTACGACCTTTGCCGCATCCCTGGGGTCAAGGGATCAAAATTAAGATGGTTGGTAGCCGGTTCATATTTATGACCGTTGCTGGGTCCCAAGGTCACGTGATCCCCTTTTGCGACCTTCTGACAAGCAAAGTCAATGGGGAAGCCAGATTCACGTAACACACGTGTTGCTGACTTAACCGCAGTGATTCACTTAACAACTGGCAGGAAAGATCGTAAAATGGGGCAAAACTCACTTAACAAATATCTGACTGAACAACATAAATTCTGGGTTCAATTGTGGTTGTAAGTCGAGGACTACCTGTAATATAAAAGGTAAGCTCGTCCACAACTTTCCATGTTCCTTGGCAAAACCCAGCTAGGGAGTAACCTGAGCTGTGTTCTTAGATTATTCCCCACTTCCCTCATCAAGGCAGGAGAGTAAGGAAGCCCAAAAGGATTGCGCAGAATTCTGTGTGAATTAACAATGTGGGTTTAGAACTTGGATTCTCCCCATCCAGACGCATCTCCCATTAAATGTACCGCTAGAAACAGATCTGATGGCAACAGCCTATAAAAGCCATTTCAGGAGATAAGAGAAGCCCATAGTTAGTAAATCAGGATATGTGTCCAGACAGGAATCATCAATGACATCAGACTGCAACGTCTAATGGCCCTGGAAATACAAATTCCTACAGTGTTGGTAAAGATTGTTCCGTTTTTATAACAGAAATTGGTCATAAGCAGCAGGCACACTCTCTTCATATCATTTTAGTGCCTTCACTGCAAACATAGCTCATAGATAGCAATGCAATATACCTCAGGAAGATTGCTTATTTTGTCCTTTTTTTTTTAAATGTTTCCTCCAAAAAGTGGTACTGGAATTTTGAAGAGGTTTTTGTTTTTTTTCTAAATCGTCTTTGACTTTGTACATCCTCTGTAACCATTTCTACCTCATTTTGCAACATATTGTACATGAAAGTATTTAATTCATGTCTTATTAATGTCTGAAAAGAAATGCGTTTGAACTGTAATGGTCTACCTCAGAAAATACTGTTATTTTAAAAAGAAAAGTATTTCACAGTATTAAAGAGATTACAAGGAATGAAAAGGTGTTATTTTTGTTTTTAATGAAAATCATTCTGGGAGCCATCTTCTTAATAATAGAACTGAGAATGATAATAGATTTTTGTCGTTGATGTGGTTCCCATCCTCAAAAAAGGAAAAGAAATGGATCCAGGACTCTACAAACCAATCAGACTGACATCAATACTTGGGAAAATCCCGGAAAAGATAAGCAACAGATCTGAGAACAACTAGAAGTAAACAAAGCTATTGCTAGAGGTAAAAATGGGTTTGTCACAAACAGATCATGCCACACAAAACTTATTGTATTCTTTAACAAAGTGATAATTAAGTGGACTGGTGAAATGCTCTGGAAATAGTAAGTACTTCAGTAAGGCATTTGACAAAGTAGACCACAACATATTTCTTGGTAAGATAGAAAAATGTGGGATAGACAGCATCACCATCAGATGGATTTGTAACTGGCTGACAAGCCATACAAGCCATGGAGTCCTCAGTGGAACTGCATCTACTTGTAGGGAAGTATGCAATGGGGTACCCCAAGGTTCTGTCTAAGGTGCAGTACTCAACATCTGTTTATAATGGTTTATGAGGGGATAGATGGGGACCTCGTCAAATTTGCAGATAGCACAAAGCTAGGGGGAATAGCCAACACTTTAAGAAGATAGGCCTAAGAACAAGAAGGATCTTAACAGACTTGAACACTGGATCTTATCCAACAAAATGCAATTCAGTGGTGAGAAAAGGTTTTACACTTAGACAAGAAAAACTAAATGCAGAGTTATAGAATAAGTGGTACTTAGTTCAACAGCAGTAACTGTGCAAGGGATCAAGTAGAGTCCTGTAGACAACCACTTACGTATGAGCCAGCGGTGTGTTGCAGCTGCCAAAAAAGCCAATGCAGTCTTCGGTTGCATCAACAGGGGAATAATAGCAAGATCACATGAATTATTAGTATTGCTGTATACTGCTTTGGTAAGATAACACTTGGAATATTGCATCCAGTTCTGGTCACAATACAGAAAGGATGTTGAGACCCCTAAAAAAGAATGCAGAGAAGAGCAACACAGATGTTCAGGGGTCTGAAGGCTAAAACTTATGATGAACAGTTGCAGGAACTGGATATGTCTAGTCTAATGAAGACAAGACCTAGGGGTGACCTAATAGCAGTCTTCCAATATTTTAGAGGCTGTCATAAGAGTGGGGCAACCTATTCTCCAAAGCACTTGAAGGCAGGACAAGAAGTAGCAGATGGAAACATATCAAAGAGAGATCCGGCCTAGAACTAAGGAGACATTTTCCGACAGAACCATTAATGGTTTGTTTTCAGAAGCTGTGGGTGCTCCAACACTGGAGGTTTTTAAGAAGAGGTTGAACAGCCATTTGTCTGGACTAGTATAGGGTTTCCTGTTTGTGCAGGGAGTTGGATTAGACCTGTTCCGTTCTGTTATTCTGTTCTTTTTTATAGCTTCTTCAGATGTAGTCTGACCTGGTGGGGCAAACAAGGACTTGGCATTCACTGCTGACTGAATAGTCAGAGAAAAGAGAGGTGGAATAATGCTGCTAATGCTGCCCCCTGATGGCATTTCCTCTCATGGTGATTTAAACAAACCTTCCTGAATTCAAGACCTGGTCAGTGAGACAACCCTTTCATTGGAAATGCTGGCTTTCCTTGAAAAAGTTGTGCTGTGGGTCCTGATCATAATCTCACAACGAAAAAGTATCTTTTGAATGAGATCAGGGAATTTGTAATTCCAAGCACTGGGATCATGAGGCTCTTAGGCCCACTTGTCTTCCAGTGCTTCTTCTGAGAGAGCCTGTTGTAGGTGCTTCATTTCTCCTGACAATAACCTCCAGTGGATTGGCATGAGGGCAAGAAAATATCCTTTAATTAGGTGCTATGAGAAAGACTTAGCTCTTTGAAGGCAGCAGTCATGGATTTCCTTATAATAGTACATTCTGCTTTCTCCGCTGATCCTGAAAGTGCAGTTCCCTTGGTTTTTGTTTTAAGATGGTTTGAACCCAGTTTATAAACCACGAACAGCCAGCCTACTCTTTGCACTGTGGTTTAACTAGCCGCAATTTAGCCAGATGCTAAAAGTTGTCTTGATTACACAGAATGAGATGATGGAATTCTGAACCCAACACAATTGCAGCAGCAGGCGATAGCATTTCTGAGTCTCTGCCAGGCAAGCCACATTTATGTGGAGAGTGTTTAAAACCACATCATTCCTACCTGCAATCTGAAGGAATGTAGCCTCCATTTGGCTGCTGCCTTGGACCTAGTGTAGTGAATAGCTGTTTTTGCTTTCTTCCCATGGCGTGCATCTCTATGCCATCCAGATATCTGGTCCTGCAGGAATACATTCTCTTGGACCACAAACTATATCTCCATTTCTGAATGCTGTGCACCTCCTAGCGTGGGAATTAAGAGAATTCAGAAGGCCTTGAGAGCTTTTGACAGCTAAGAACTATTTGCCACCTTGGGGAGAACTGCAAAATCTGGATCCGACCACTAATGATAAAACTTGTTAATTTGCCCCACTGTTTATCCATCCTTGAGCAAAAACTGTTTCACTGTGAAAGAACAGGGCTGGAATGAAGGTTTACACCAGGTCTCCAAGCTTGACAACTTTAATACTTGTGGACTTCAATTCCCAGAATTCCTCAGCCAGCTTTGCCAAGTTGCCAAGTTTGGAGACCTCTGGTATACACTGTTTCCTAAGATTTCTATTCTCACTATCACACACACGTTACTCAGTTTTCCAACACAGATCTCTGGTACCCAAGAACTGTTTTAATGGCCTCTATCAATAGGCAATGATTATGTATGCAATGATTATGTACTTCTTGCACATCTTCATTTTCATTCTTTTCTACACCCGGCACTATTTGCCACTGTCTATCCCAGCTCTGAGATGGGTGTGTAGTCCAGTGTATCGGTCAAGCAAATTATAATTCACAAAAGCCTACCATTTTAATACATGCATTTGCCTTTAAGATGCTACACTCAATTATCCCTCTGGAAATTATCCACACTGCTTGCAGAAGAACAGGGGAAAACTCTGGAGAGTTTGCTATAGCCGTTTCCAAAGGTGGGCAAGTCAAGAAGAAAGATCTCCTTCCCTAACTGTAGTGGAAGATACAGTATGCTTTCTGGGTCCAGAAAGTCAGAGAAGCAGCTTCGGAAATGGTCTTTTTTCGCCCCTTTGGAATCAATGAATGTAAGAAGGAGGAACGCCCTTTGTGGGCCTCCTGCTCAGTCACCAATTGTGGATGATTTGTTTTCATTCCACAGCTAGGCCGTAGCTTCTTTCTCTCTCTTTTTTTTAAGGGGAGTTGGGGAGGGGCGGTGGGTTAGGGGTATTCCTAACAGGGAACAATGAAACCACTGTGCATTTCTAATGGGCCTGTGGGAGGTTTTAGGGGAGAAGGTGTTTCCTTCTGGTTAGTTATTTGACATACTTTTCCAGAAGCAGTTGTCCCAAGGCACAATTAGGCCAAGGAGGCAAATCTGAACTTTCAAAAACTGCAGGACAGAGATGAAAAACCAAGTATTTTAGGAGCAGGCTGTCTGCTAATGTACAGATGCAGGAACAGGGAGTCCCCTCTTTTTCCTTGGGAGGTTATTCCAATCTACAGCAAGCATATAATGAGGGCTAGTCTCTTAGGCGCTGGCCTTTCCGAATCTCCAGTCACTCCAGCTCATCATCCCAGAGAATAAATTCATGTTGCCTGATTGATGAGGGGAACTGTAGTCCAACAGAGCTGGAAGGCTCCATTTTGAAGAAGGCCACTGTGCTCCTATACATTAAAGGGGACCCATCATACACAAAAGCAAAGAAGAACCAGTGGACAGAAACAGGAAGAATTCCTTTTCATCTTATCTCACATGATTATTTATTTCAGAGTCATAAATCCCTTACTCTAAACAGGCCCTTGTCATCTAATATTATCAGGTGATATATCTCCCAGCATACATATTATGCAACACATCTGGATGCCATTACCTTAGTGAAAGTTGTTTTAAACATTGACATTATTGTTAAAAGCACTGAACTGGACTTGTGTTGGCAGCACAAATCTCTTTGCTTAAAAAAAATGGATTGTGACAGTTTCTCCTATTACCTACTCTTTTATTAAGCAACAGAAAAAAACAGTGGCTTTTAGCCAATCTTTAAATACTGTTTAAAAATAGTAATAAGCAATTGATGGATTTCTAATTTAAAAAATAGATCCATTGCATAAAAATAGCACTTAAACATGTCCATAGGAGATCCTAGCTACTTGCCAAGAGGCAAGCAACAATGGGACCAAATCTACCACAGTTTTACTGGAAAGATCAATGCATCCTTACAAACAGCAAACCTGTAATTTAGTCCAGATGACTGTCAAATATAAAACACATAATAAAAAAGTCTTATGAGATACTCAACACTTTATATTTTACTTTAAAACGATCCCATTTCTGTGCCTTTCATAACAATTTGACATACAGAAGTTCATAAATTGCTAACTAAATTTTTCTGCATTTGTCTCTTAAAAATGTCTGGTTGAACCATGCTAATTTTAAAAGCAGGGAGCTTGTAATTTTAACCTAACCCTAGTATACTGAAAGCACGGAATTGCCACTACTTGTCAGCTATTAAGACTTGCTCTGAAGACCATCATGTTCTAGTTCTGTATTAAAGTTGGGGGGGGGATATCTCTTTAGAAAGAGCACCAATTCAGGGCTAGAAGCAAAGTTTTCGGATGTCCCTGAAAGTGAAGGCTATTGATCAATCACTTTCTAGTTTTAATTCTTGGGGTTATGCTGCCATCTGGTGATCCAGAGCTACAAGATGCAAAAAAAGCATCTTGCTTTTTCCTTCACTTAGCCACATCACGAACAAGCCTTAGCAACCTCCTTTGTTCTTGTCATGGCCTCATGAGGCTGCCTTCCACTTGTCCCCATCCCATCCCTGAGGCATCTTAAAGTCAGCCTTAGCCATTTAGGTGTGAGGATCATGGTTTTCCCTTTAAGCAGAGAAGCCAGGACTGCGGGTATAACGCAAAACAAACTTGACTGTCCCTGCAGTTGATATCACAATCAGGTGACCCAGAGGATGGTACCCTATTGGCTAATTTAGGCTGCAGTCTGGAACCTATTGGCTAATTTGGGCTCCACCTTGTTTTGCAGGGCCATTCTGCTTTGGGCCCTGGAAAAACAATGTTCCTTCAAACTCAGTTCCTTCTGTGCCTGCCACACTCCTGAACAAGGGCAGTTGTGGTGGGGATATCTGGTAAAGTGTGTGTGTGTGTGTGTGTGTGTGTGTGTGTGTGTCAACTCTTGTGGCTGTTTCTGGAACAAGCCGCCATCTGGGGCATCTGTTTGCTATTGCTGAATCCTTTGGGAGAGTCCACAGCCTGAAGCCATGGCTGACAGGAAGGAGGGATGGTTGTGGCCGAAAATGGGAAGAGGGGTGGGGTGGGGGTGGGGGAATGAGCAACCCCAATGGTTAGCCAACCTGGTTCCAATGATCTCAGCAGCCATCTGAGCTGGTTAATATTATTTCTGCTTTTTAAAAGTACATTTTTTAAAATATGTATGTATTAGTTTAGTGTTCTTTCAAAATATCCTGGAAAAACAGCTAATGATTGATGGATGTGTAAAATTTTCTTTACAATTCCCTCCCTGTACATAATACTGGTACTAGTTTCCCTTTTTCCTGTCACTACCACCCTCCCTAAAGTGGGTAGGAAAAGAGGGGCAATCTCTACTACCCCATAGCAATAGCGATTGCTCAATAAAGCAGGGACCCTCTCGTTATTCACCCAGTGGCCCCTGCCATCTCCTGGATCCCGTGTTGTGGGAAAGCTGATCAGTGAATCTGGAGAGCTGCTCCATATACATTATAGGATCCCATGAACCGGACCTTCTCCAGGGAAGGGGAATGGAAGTAGAACCTTTTGCTGGCTCTTTCTATGACATCATACACTCAAGGAGGTTTTAAGATTCCACAGAAAAAACTATTGCTCTACACTATTTCAACAAATGCCTCTAGTTCTGGAAGTCACTTCAGGTAACTGGCAATATTTGTTCCTACTTTGAGGGCAGCTTTTCCCAATCTGAAGCCCTCTAAATGTTTTCAAAATGAACTCCCATAATTTTCAGCCTTCAAATCATGTAGACTGGATTAGATTATTATTTTAGTTTCTGGTATTTTTGTTGCTTTGTAGCAGGGGTGTCGAAACTCACGACCCGTGGCCCGGATGCATCACATGCTGGCCCCACCCACACCGGGTTTAAGGAAGGGGGGAAAAGTCCCAATACGTCACGTGAAGCCACTGTGATGACACAAGTTTGACATCCCTTCTTTGGAGCCTCAACTTGAACCTTTCCCCTGATCTAAACAGGTTGTAAAATAACAACAACAACAACAACAACAACAATAATAATAATAATAATAATAATAATTTATTAGATTTGTACCCCGCCTCTCTTCACCCAAAAGGGGAACTCGAGGC
>JANHGC010003910.1:233898-244885 GCA_027560395.1 Boaedon fuliginosus | reverse complement strand
AGCCCTACATGGCTTAGGAGCGGGGTACCTTCGAGACCGCCTTCTGCTACTGTATGCCTCCCAGCGCCCAGTTAGATTCCACAGAGTTGGCCTACTACAGGTCCCGCCAGCCAAATAATGTCAGCTGGTGGGCCCCTGCGCTAAAGCCTTCTCTGTGGTGGCGCCGACCCTCTGGAACCAGCTCCCAGTAGAGATCAGGACCATCCCCATCTTATTGGCCTTCCATAAAGCCACAAAGACCTGGCTCTGGCAGAAGGCCTGGAATTAATGTGCTCCCCCTTGGATGAATGTGATTGTTGGTAGATTTTATTTTACCTTGGAAAGATTGTATTTTTATTGTTGTTAGCTGCCTCGAGTTCCCCTTGACTGGGGAAATGAGGCGGGGTATAAATATAAATAAACAAATAAATAAACAAATAAACAAACAAACAAATAAATAAATAAATATGGTCATAAGTCCATTTTTTCAGTGCCATTGTAAATTTTTTAAAAATAAATTTTATTAATTACATTTCTTAGTGCTCAGTAAACACCATGTTGTCTGGGTATTTAATTTGCTTAACAATATAGATTCCATTCTTACTCTCCACCCCTTTTTTCCAACCACCGGTAAAATAAATTCCATATTTGATAATATTCTGTGTCTTCTTACTGTTTGATTTTCAATGTAAGTCTATCCATTTCTGCACAGTCTAATATCTTCTTAATTATCTCTTCATCTTGCAGGGTTTCTTCATATTTCCAATATTGTGTGAAGATAATCGTTGCTGCTGTCAAGACACGTAATACTAAATACATGCTTTTCTTATCAGTTTTTTCTGGTATTATCCCTAATAAAAACAGTTACGGTTTAAAATCTACATGTTCCTCTATTATCTTTTCTAGCCATCTGTGCATTTTTGACATTTTTTTTAGCACATGTCCACCACATATGATAAAATGTGCCCGCCTTTTGATTACATTTCCAACATTTGCTAGGCATATTTTTAAGCAGGTAAATGCCATCTATAAAACGTTTTATATACATTTTCTTTATAAGAAGTTCCCATTGTTAATCTATAGTTTCTTTCTCATAAATTTTGCCATTGTAAATTGTAAATGCATTGTAAGGGCCGTTGTAAATTTGAACGGTCACTAAATCAATGATTGTAAGTTGAGGACTACCTATAGCAAGGCCCCCAACTTTCTTAACATGAAATTGTTGTTGGCCAATTAGTAGATTGCCCCCCAAAAATGCTGGATTCATTTTTTCTTTCCTGGTGCAAAGTAGCCAATTATCACACCAGGTGAGAAATTGTTGCCAGTTTATTCTGCAGAGCAACAGAGAAGTGTGCCCGAGGGGTAAATCCACCAATTGAGAGCCCCAGTACACGAATTAGCTTAGTTCTTAAACACTTCTAGAAACAGTCGGGCATGATCCTTGACAAGCAATAGGCAACAAGCTGTAAATTATTCACATCTCTGGTGGAACAGAGCCCTGACAGAAGGTGGATTCCCTACTGAAGTGTTAAGTTAATATGTCTTTAACAGATAAAGGGCAGTTAGCCTTAAACGTCTTACTTCTCTTGGACAGGATGGTATGAGTTTTTTCATTAGGCTACCATAGGATTCTTCCAGGAATTTGGGGGTCCTCAAATTTGTAAGGGCCCACCAAAAGGGAAACAAAGATGAAAAAGGAGTTTCAACATTTCAACACAAAAATATTGAAACTCCATTTCTGGTTAAATCTTTGTCAACATTTCAATGAAACTCCCCATATCCATTGAGCACTCAGAGACTAAGTCAATCTAAGTAAGAATTTATTAATGAAGTCATGTTGGCACATCTGGGAAAACCCGAATCTGAGGGTTCCGGATTTTTTCCCTTCCCCAAATGAAAATCAAAGATCCATCCCCTGCACCAATCAGTCCATCACATGGTCCAATCAAAAACCGTTCTATCAGAAGCCATTCCTTCACCCGCTCCCATCCAGGTGCAGACTGAATTGTCCTTGACTTTTGAAAAGAATGTTGTTGTGTCTAATCTACTACTCACTAAGAATTCCCCCCTCCCAAATTCCCAGGCACAACTGTGGCAGCCTTGAAGCTTTTAATAAATATATGGCTAAAAACAATTATGGTTTTCATGGCTGACAACCTAGCTATAAAGAGCTCAGCAATTCCATCTTCTTTCCATCTTTTATATGGGCAATTAAGGTTGTATGGATACACTAAATCCAATTATCTCCAACCTTGAACCTATTCAAGATCTACGCCCAGGGTATTTCCTATCCTTCTGTACCTAAATGACACATCTCTTCCAAGACGTCTTGATGTTTAAAGGGATTTTTTTTTCCTCTTCTCAAATTTGCAGACCAATTTTTTTATCCACATAATTGACTTTTAGAATGTGTCAATTCATCCTGTTAAAGAAAAGTTATTGTGTTTATACATAAATAGCTGCTTTGGATACTTTTCTGCAATGACCCCTTGATATTTAAAGTTACAATACCAATAAAGAGAGACTTTGATGTGTTTATGTACAAATTGGCATGGGATTTTCTTCTGCCCTCTGCTTTTGCTTGGGTAAATGCTATTCTAGCCAAAGATCTCACCCTCTTGTCTTTTATATGGGGTTCCAAAGTTCAACTTTCTGTTAGCTTTTTTCCACAGCAATAAGGAATAATTATGAATAAATGCCTGCCCTTATTCTTTCAGTGATAAAAACAAAATGTATAGGAAAACATCTAGCCAGAGTGCAAATATAAAGATGAAGAGTTGAGCTCAATCCCTGGCATTTTGGTCAGCAAATGCAAGGATGGGATTTCTATTGAAATTTAAAACTTTTTCCTCCTTTGTGTAAAGTGCATTTTTCTATACCTTTGTCAGCATCAACAATATAGTAGCCTCAGATATAATTTATTACAGAGGAAACCTGATGTTTTAGAGCAAGAAAATGAACCATCTTTAAATCAGAATTAAAAAATGTGGTGGAAACCTTCTTTCTTCAAGATAGGAACAAGAAGAAAATAATAGTTGCTACCAACAATAAAAATCCATTATTTTAGTACAGTTGATTGCAGACTATTCTATAAAGTGTGGAAGCACCATGAAACCTACTGAATTGTCCAGTTATATGGAAATTCCTTCCCATAGGCCCTTAGGATTCAGATAGGCACTAACCCTTGTACTTTAATTTGGCATCTTTTAAGCTAGCCAATAGTAAGGCTAGCTAGAATGAAGCAATCTCCACACTTTCTTTTCTGTGATTAGAATATATTTTGCATTTATATCACATGCATATCTATACACTATTACTGTACTATTATATCCAGGTTGAAAAATCCAGGCAACCAATAGGTGGTAGCAAAGAGCTAGTATTTTCTATGCAACTCCCTTCTGCCATCTCATGGTCAATTGGGTTTCACTAGCCCAGATACAGTAGTCCTAATATACAGTATATTTTCAAAAAGCAAATGCTATGGTGATTTTTGTACTAGGAACAAATATACTGTTAGAACAAAAGAAAAAAAAAGCTTGGAGAAAGATAGTGATCAACACCTTTGGAAGATACTCAGATAATATTACTAAACATGCTATTTCACCATTAGTGTTACATTGAATACTGAAGATATTTTTAGGGCAACATGGTGACCTTATAACTTACATAGAACTGCAAGAAGAAAAACAATGTTATGAAATCTATATATATAAAAGAGAAGTGTGGGTGTGTGGGTTTGTGGGTTTGTGGCTATGTTCTCAATAGGCTCTTCCATGCCACACCAATGTGGCCCAACTTGGCATACACATACTTACCCTCTGGTGACAAACACTGTGGGGGTCAGGAATTAGTTTTTGGGTTCCCCCCCAAAATGGTGCCAAAGTGCACCTCTGTAACTGCAAAGTAATTGCCAAGCTGTATTGAGGCATTGGAAGCTCTCCAGCCAAGAGGCAAGGCATGCAAACTGGGCAGAGAACACTGGGAATTGTAGGCTGCAGCAGGCAGGGAGGGAGCAAGGAAGGGAGGAAGGGAGACAGAGGGAAAGAGAAGTGAGGAAGGAAAGAAGGAAGGAAGGTGGCAGTCCCATAAAAAATTGCCTGGGAAACGCTGGGTCATAAGCAAGTATTCTATAAATCAGGAGTCAAGTGATATCTTTTCAGATGCATAAATGTATTAAAACGCATAAGCTTCTGTGAACTACAGCTTCCTTCAGCAGATGCATGGCGTAGCTAAATCCCTAGAGCAGGGGTGTCAAACTCGATTTCATTGAGCGCCGCATCACAATTGTGTTTGACCTCAAGGGGCTGGGTGTGTGTGGCTGGGCTGGGTGTGGCTAGGAATGGGTATGGCCAGCTCGACCCCATTCGTTGAGGCCCTTTTGTTGGCTACAATGGCCTCCTCCAGCCCTCTGACAATGAAAATGGAGCTTGGGGCCCCTGGCTCCCGAGCTCTGTTTTCACTGGCAGAGGGCTGCAGGAAGTCATTGCAGCCAAATATGTAGCCTGGGTAGGCTGTGTATGATTCACCTGAGCTCCATTTTTTCTGGAAGAGGCACCACGGGCCGGTCCTTCGCTGTTTCCAGGATGGCCATGCGGGCCAGATCTAAGCAACCCATGGGCTGGATCTGGCCCGTGGGCCTTGAGTTTGACACCCCTACCATAGAGGATTTAAACTGAGATGGGAGAAAGGGAAGACAGAGTGGCTACTTTGTTAAATAACTGGATTCTTGTTGATCATATTGTGCAAACCAAGCCATTTGTCCTAATACCTGATATGGGCAAAAATCAATTACCAAAGGACACATTACATTACAAAGTTCTAAAATAAGCAACTGAAGTAACTCTCAACATATTTACTTAGAAGTAAACTTCATTTGATTTCCATGAGAATGGGGCTCCAGTTTCACTCTATAGTCTTACTTTTGACAACATGTTTGTGTGTTTTTCAAAGAGTCAAGGGAGGGTCTTGATTTTTTTTTAAGTGAAGGGTTGTCAATGTTTGAAAGTTGATGTCAGGATCTTTGAATCAGCTACACAACACCAGCATGTTCAGGATAAATGTTTATTGTAGGTAAAAAGATAAAAGGATAGTTAAAAAGGTGTCTCAGCCGAGACTACATGCTTATAGGTAGGAAACTAGTACAGGAACTAAAATGGAGGAGCACACATGCTCCTTTTATAGGAGTGAGACAACATCTCCCCCTGCAGGTGCCACCTGGTACAGTGCATACAAGTGCTGTCACCTAGTGGCTTATTGGGCCCAGTGCAGTCATACAATATATTGTTGGCAAGGGTAGAGTTTCTTTAATAATGTCCCAAAATGAAGGTTGGAACAAAGATGTTGAGACGTTAATTAAGAGATCATGTATGTGACTCACCTCAAGCCCTTTTTTGCATATATTAAAAACACCCTGTCATGCAATAAATCCATTATGTGCCTGCATGCAATTCTTAATAATGAATCTCAGGCTGTTTGTGGATCAAATTACTCTTTTCTCCTCAGCTGATTTTCCACCGGAACTGGGAGCATCTCTGCACTCATCCCAACAGCAGTTGCAGGGGATAGAAGTGGGATGCAAGTTTGACTAATGCCGTCATTTCGTAACCTGCTCCTGTTTTCTCTTCTCACCCAAAATAAAACAATCAGCAGAGAAGAATATTCTCCCACCCTGGGAACTATTTTAGATTTTCAGTACTAGGGCAGTAATCTCCCAGCAAATGTGGGTTTCTCTGTAAACCAGCTTAGTTAAAATGTCCCCTGAAATCCTTCACTTGTCGTGCACTCTCGACCCAGCAATCTTTCATGTCAAAACAGAAATGAAAACCAGGAGAGCGCCTGCTAGTCATTTTGATAACTCGAATTGAATAGAAGAAAGGCCCAGGAAAAAAAACCTTCGGCCAATCAGTTCAGTATCAGCCCAAGAGATGTTCTGATACTCAACGGATTCGTGGCAGAGCTAAAGAGAAGCAGTACATTGCATATTGTTGCACCAGATGGCATTAAAATGTGTTTTTCTATCTTGTTTAAATGCATAAGGAGAGCAATGGCAGGAAATCAGAGCTCTAGCCTCTGGTAGTGTGAAGAAACTGATACCTCAGTGTTTCCCTGAAAATAAGACCCTGTCTTATACTATTTTTGCCACCAAAAAAGGCACTAGGTCTCATTTTCGGGGAATGTCGTTCACTGATTCACCTCACTTGCGTGCATTGTCCTAGGCCTCCTTTTTGCTGCCAGAGGCCTTCAGGAACTTCTTCTTCTGTGGCCAGCAAGGCCGGCAAGGCTTTCCTAAAGGCCTGTGCAGCCGATAACAGAGCTCTGGATTGATCCGAAGCTGTTATTGGCTGCAGAGACCTTCAGGAAAACCTTGCCAGCCTTGCCATCTGCAGAAGAAATGAGCTGGCAAGGCAGGTGTCAGGGTGTGCAAGGCCTGGCTGCAACTATCCGAAGGTAAGTAGTAGGGCAGTTCCATTCCCCCCCCACCCTAGCTTAATTTTTACCCATGCACCCTGGAGTGGGTCGGATCTTAATTAGGGGTTATTTTTGGGGGGGAGTAGGGCTTATATTGGGCACACATATAAAAATCAAGCTAGTCTTACTTTTGGGGTAGGTTGTATTTTTGGGGAAACATGGGTAGGTAGTTCCTCTCCAAACATTTAGCTGAGATGCAGCACTCAAAAGCCAAGAAACTGCTTTCCCAACATCTCTGCTAGAAAATTGCTCTGAATTGTGAAGAGAGATTTCCTTTACAGGACGGCTCAGTTCACATCGGAAGGATCGCTATAATGTTCAAGGACTTTCAGGTGTCACCCTGGAGAGGAGCTGGAAACAGGAGCAGTTCGAACCTCTCCAAGTATCAAGATCAAAGCTAAAATTGAAGTCTTTGGAAGGGAAATTTAATTAAACAATCAGCCTTCCCGATCAATGTGTAGGAGCTGGTTATCCTTCGTTCTTTAAAGACTCTCCATAGCTTGAATTTTTTTTAAACAGACGAGACTGTTGAAAGTAGTAACACAGTCTTTCCAAATTAGAATGCAGGTGCTATTAATTAAATCTTAACTCCAAAACCACAGTAAATGACCTTGAGGTTTCAAGGCATATTGCCCATCTACAGTAATCAGATCTTTCTATCAGCAGGTTCCCCATAAGGATCAGAATCGTGGGTATGTTTTCTAATACATTCCACATTTCTTCCTGGAATAGGCATGAAATACATTAGAGCCTAACTGCTTCCAAGCAGTTACAGTAAGGTAGATGTCGTCTTGTTCTACTACTATCCTATTTTGCTAGGTATTTCTCATGGGAGCAGGGGAAGGGGATCTCTTTGAGTAACTGTTTTTAGTAACAAGGAGTACCTTCGATTTAATGTTTCTACTTTCTTTGAAATAACAAGCAAGAATGTGGATTCTGATAGTAAGAATCTGGATTGTGATAAGCTAGACGAGGGGTGTCAAACTCATGGCCCCGGGCCAGTTGCGTCACATGCTGGCCACGCCCATCCCCATATTAGCAAAGGGGGGAAAGTTGCAATATGTCACGTGATGACAACGTGATGATGCAAGTTTGATACCCCTGAGCTAGACCAGTTAGAGTCAAGAACTGCCCAGAAAGTTGAACTAACCTGAAAACACAATATAAGAAATAACTACTCTACAGAAAAGAGCAGAACAACGATGAAAACAGCCTTGAATGCATTTGGGTCAATATAAAAGGAAAAAATGACATTGCCATAGGTGTATTCTATAGGCCACCCAACCAAAGAGAGGAAATAGGTGAACTTTTTGCTAGTCAGTTATGCTTCCCAGATATGCTGCCCAGATATGTCAAAAGCACATCACAATAGTAATGGGGGATTTTAACTACACCGACTTCAACTGGGAGACAAGTGGAAAATCAAACAGATAAACCTAGCAGACAACTTTGTTTCTGTAGAGAAGGAAACTAGGGGGTCAGCTATATTGGACTTAGTTCTCATTAACAGAGATAATACGAGAGAAGGTGTTGAAGTTATGAGAACCTTTGGGGGGCGGGGAGTGATCATGCAATATTGGATTTCAACATTATGCAAGTACAAGCAATGGAACAAAGTCAGACTAGACTTAAGAGAGTTGATTTCAATGAACGTAGAGAGAGCTTGGGAAGGATTCCATGGATGAGAATCCTCAAGAGGAAAACAACCCAAGAAGCTTGAAAAATTTTGAAAAATAAGATTAAAAAAAACCAGTCTAGCACAATTCCAACGAAGAAGAAAAATAACAGCTCTCAAAAGACACCTTGACAATTTGAAAGATGAAAAGGAAAAGTATTAAAAGTGGAAAGGAAGTGCACCATAAAAAACAGATTAAGAATACAAGTTAAAACAGGCAAGAAAATGTTAAGAAAGCACCTCTCTACCCTTCAGGTGCTTTCCACCCTATATGAGTTCAAATCACCAGGATCAGATGAATCACACCCCAAGGTTCTGAAGAAACAGGCAGTTATAATCTCAGAACCACTGAACTATATCTTTTAAAGATCCTGGAGCACCGGAGAACTACTGAAAAAAAGCTGATGCAGTTCCCATCTTCAAAAGAGAAGATAGAAAAGAAATACATCCAGGAAACTGCAGACCTACTAGCTTTACATCAATAGCTGGGAAGATTCTGGAAATGAATTTTTTTGAGAAAAATGACAAAATTAGTCGACTGGAGAAATGCTGTGGATATAATTTATTTGGATTTCAGTAAGGCATTTGATAAAGTAGGTCATAACTTGATAAGATAGAAAAATGTGGGATAGACAGCATCACCACCAGATGGATTCATAACTGACTGACCAACTGCACTCAACATGTAGTCCTCAATGGAACTGCATCTACATGAAGGGAAGTAAGCAGTGAGGTTCCTCAAGTTTCTGTATCAGGCCCAATACTATCCAATATCTTCCTCAATGATTTAGAGGAGGGGATAGATGGGGAACTTATCAAATTTGCAGATAAGCTGGGAGGAATAGCCAACACTCCAGAAGGTGCAGAAGGATTTGATAGACTTGAACATTGGGCCCTATCTAACAAAATGAAATTCATTGGTTTAAAAAATAAGGTTTGACATTTGGGCAAGAAAAACCAAATGCACAGGTATAGTCTAGAATGGTACCTGTCTCGATAGTAGTAATTGTGAGAGGAATTTTGGAATCCTAGTGAATAATCACTTAAATATGAGCCAGCAGTGTGCTGCAGCTGCCAAGAAACACCAATGCAGTCCAGCTGCATTAACAGAGGTATAGAATCAAGATTCCGTGAAGTGCTAATACTACTTTATAATGACTTGGTAAGACCACACTCGGAATACTGCATACAATTTTGATCGCCGCACTGTAAAAAAGATGTTGAGACTCTAGAAACGGTGCAGAGAAGAGCAACAAAGATGATTAGGGGAACTGGAGGCAAAAACATATAAAGAACAGTTGCTGGAATTGGGTATGCCTAGTTTAATGAAAAGAAGGACTAGGGGTGACATGATAGCAGTGTTTCAATATCTTAGCCCCAAAGAAGAGGGAGTCAAGCTATTCTCTAAAGCACCAGAAGGCAGGACAAGAAGCAATAATACACAGGCAAGCAATCGATACAAACTCAAGTTAGTCACTTCAAACTTGATTGCAGGAAATATGACTTCAGCAGCAGAGTGATCAATGCCTGGAATGCTCTACCTGACTCCATTGTTACAGCCTCAGACCCTCACAGCTTCAACCTCACACTGTCTACTGTGGACCTCACCCCATTCCTAAGAGGTCCGTAAAGGGAGCATGCACAAGCGCACTAGTGTGCTTACCATCCCTGTCTTACTGTCCCCATTTACATGTATTTACTTCCTTTGTATTTATACTTATACCTGCTATCTTGTATACGTTTGACAAACAAAAAAACAAAACAAACAAACAATGGATGGAAACTAATCAAGGAGAGAAGAAACCTAGAACTAAGATGAAATTTCCTGACAGAATAATTAATCTGAAGTTGCCTTCAGAAGTTGTGAGTTCTCCAACCCTGGAGGTTTTTAAGAAGAGCTTGGACAACCATTTGTCTGATATGGTGTGTAGGGCTTCCTGCCTGAGGAGAGGGTTGGACTAGAAGACCTCCAAGGTCTCTTCCAAATCTTATTCTGTTGATATGTAGTTCAATCAATTGAAAACTGGAGTTTGGGCATATCCTACATTCCAAAAAGGCTTTCAAAAGAGTTCTGAACACTGGATATCTTGATTTTAACATTCTGAAAGATGTGAATTGATCCCTTTTCTTTCCTTTCTTGTCTTTTGGAATGTTTGTTTCCTGTATCTCCTTAATTGCTGAATACCTCCTTTTAATTGTGGTTGATTATCAGAGTACTCACCACTGTACACCTGATGGACACCTATCACCAGAAAGAGAGAGAGAGAGAGAGAGATTTGAGGTGCTTTCAGCATTTAAAATAGCTGCCTCGAGTTCCCCTTAATTGGGGAAGTGAGGTGGGGTATAAATCAAACAAACAAACAAACAAACAAACAAACAAATACATAAAAATAGCATTGGTTGCAACTATTCTATGCATGCCAGGAGCTGCAAATTTTAATCTGAGTTTATTCAGTCTGCAAAATATTCATTCAAAATAATTAATTTCCCTTAAGCCATATTCATCTGTCAAATTTTGTAGGTAATATCATTGCTTAGCTGCTCCTCTGACTTTACAGACATAAATCTATATAGAAGTGGCTGGAATATTTCTGAATTGCTCTGTTTCACTGGCAAAAAATGAGTTGTTGAGCCTCTGGGAGTGTGGAGGAAAAATTAAGACAGAACTCCTTATAAATCATTTATTTTTGTGATTTGAACACCATTCATTACACTGCCTTGTTCATTGATAATCGTGTTTTTAGTAGAATTACAGTTTATTGTTAATTATTCTATTACAAAGATACATGATAGGGCAGTGTTTCCCAATGTCAGCCATTTTAAGATGGGTGGACTTCAACTCCCAGAATTCCCCAGCCAACGTTG